>OZ026630.1:2012860-2155360 GCA_964020975.1 Hermodice carunculata
ATAAGTCTGCTAAAAAGTGATTTATGTCTATCGGAAAAGTCTTTAAAGTCAGTAAGTTTCTTGCGAAAGCAATTAGCTTTGAGACATAGACACCATTAGGAGGATTATTAGGAATATTGCTACTTATATATGGATTATTCACTATATCAAAATTGAAATCATCTCTTTTATCATACACTTAATTTTAATACACGATCATCATTGAATAAGTGTTATGGAAATGCGTATGGCTGTTTGTTTTCATTTGGAGAGGTCACTGTTTTCATTGAGTATGTGCAGGGCCATTGAGTTTAAGGACAGGTAAGACACCAAAAACATTTGCACGGCCGATTTTGAGATTTTAACCGTTTTTACAAGATGAATGTTCTTTCTATTAGTTGTCAAAATTTCAAGCTTTTAACTAAAGCAGAAATATAAGAAAAACGCCAAAAACCACACAGGCATGTGGTCATCCGAACGTCCATGTGTCGTTCTTTTGGTTTTCAGCCGCCAAACGGAACAATGCCACCTGTAAATCGTACTTAGCAGCCTGTCACGTGGCTGCAGGTAGCAACGGTCCATGGCGAAAGGAGAGTGGTAATGGTATCAGGGCGGCAATGCGAAATAAGGCGGCATGCCGAAAGTATGTTTGTGGGCACGGAAAAGATGCAAACATGCTAACATACCATAGCCTTAGTGGTTTACTTTATAGTTATCTTGCTTGTTTTGCGTTCTAATGAAGGGAGACTTTACATGTTCAAGAGGAGTGGGAGTCGTCAGACGATGTCCCTTTAATCTTCAAAGGCCGTGCCGCGATGGATTACCCCAGTGGTCCTTCACACCAAAGACAGGCGGGGAAAAAACTGTCACCTTAATCAACAATACCTACGTACATAATAATATTTTATCGAAACCCAGGGATGAGGAAATAAAAGTACAAATAAACACATCGAAATAAGCATAAACGTGAACAGCAGAGAAAATATAATAGCACAAAATAGCGTTACAAAACTCAGGTTGGAAAGAAAAATGAAACTCATTGAGAAAATAACTACAAAATGGTGACAAGCTAACTAAGTAAAGTTTACAGACAAATCTAACAAGCCAACCACACAAAGTATACAGATAGGAGTATATACAATAAAATGCTGTCCCTAAAAACAGGATGAGGATGCAGGGGGCGGGAGACCAAACCCGCCATCCGTGCACTGACCACGAGCGAGCGTAAGCCGCCCCACCGAAGCAAGGCAGCACAACTTTCGTCGCCAGGCTTGAGGCCACAGGGCCCGAAGGGCCTCCTCCATGACGTCACACTATCAAACCAGACTGTCACTGTCGCCGTTTGACAGATTGCTGAATAATGTTTTCCGTCCTTCAAAGGCTCTTTTATTCATGTGACTGGCCAAGAATTGATTAACAACCCCCCCCCCCCAATATTTAGGGACGATGTTAACTATGTTTTGTACAAATATCAGCTCAACTGGAGCAAATGGTATTGTTTCAGAGGCAAATGATCAACATCAAAGGCCTTTGATCTTGTTTTCTCATAAAGGAAAATAGGACGGGAACCCCACCTAAGAATGGTTATTCCAAGAAAACGGCCAGGCGAAATTTAATCTGGTTAACGGCTTTTGATTCTTGATGCCTGAACTGCAAAAATCCGATTCAGCAATTTTCTAAATTTTGCTTCATTCTTTTTCTATGAAATGAAGAAAATGAACATCGTGAAAATCAAAGGGAAAATTCAAGCGTCAAACTTTGAGGATAGATAACAGAAAATTGAAACTAAACATAAAAAAATCGCAGGATTTTTTTTTGCCAATATGTCAGGAGTAAGATGCAAGTGTAATTATGATTTTTATCACAGATAAGTAGTGACTTATATCGACATTTATGGGGTGGATGCTTTGCGGTCAACTTTCAATTGTTTATTCAACAATTAACGTCACAGACACCCAATTATGGGACATAAAAATTCCTTGGAGTATGATGATTCCACACATATATGATATGTTATCCTAATGCAAATACATTTTGAGCTAGGTTTGATTAAAGTGGGATTTACTTTTGGTGTCTTACCTGTCCTTTGAATACTTTGCAGGGTCATTGCAGAGTCACTGAGGTGCCTGTTTTGTGGGTGACTTACATGTAACGGTACACATGTGGAATAACCTAGAATGGTGACCTAAATTCCTATAAGGTAATCTGGACCGGTCTCAATGCACTGGCATGTGCGACTAATTGGGAATCTGTGGAACAAATTAGAGATTTCTATGTATCTATATAAACCAAATATTTTCCTGACTAAGAGTGAGATAGAATTCTGAAGGATCTGTCAGAAGCCGTGTGTTGTCATCAAGCCATTGGGACTGTGAGCCATTGTTAACATTTTACCTGTGGAGTGTGTACATTGTCTTTGAGTGGACTGGTATATTGTACCACATTGGAACCAAACCATACCTCTGTGGGATGGGATCAGCACCACACCTTTCAGTACCATATTAGACACAAACCGTACCTCTGTGGGATTTGTACCAGATCATTTGGCACCTGCCATAGGACTTGCACCTGTAAGACAGTACCTGTGGATAATCTGATCAGGGATTAGGGTTTTCCTAACTTGTTTGAGTGCTTCATTGGGAAAAAATGGAAAGATCGCCTGTAATGACATGGCTTTCCCAACACAGCTTCAGAGCGAAATAGCTCTATAATTTTTCTTTGTGCTGTTTAGAACTCTTCTTATCAATAGGGGCTATATTACCTTCCATAACAATGACATATTAAAATCTCCGCTGATATATCAGTGTTGCAGACTGTTAGTGCATATATCATTTATCGTGATATATAACTGTTGTATACTGTCACCAGGTTGCCCCATAAATTGCTGTTGCATAGTATTACCAGAATGCATTTGTGGTGATATATTGCTGTTGCATACTGGTACCAGATAGCATCTATCTGCAGCTAGCTGCTGTGGTCAATTTCCTGCTGTAGTAAGCACCTGTAAGCTGCAGTGTTATATTGAATTCATGTCTACTTCTACATTCTGCCAAATCTATTCAGGGAGCCCTGCAGTCTTTCTGTATTTAGATACCAAATGCTGAATATCGTTCACATATCGTCATCTTGCAGGCTTGACCCGTTTTTCCAAATTATCATCTTAAAGCCTTGACCTGTTTATCAAAATCGTCATATCCCTGGCTTGACCTGTTTATCAATAGTTTTTACCACCCCAGATTAGTGAAATAACTACGGTTTCACCCAGTCATAGCCCAGTTGCTTAACCCGATGCATCAACACCTTCCAGTCTTTTTGCTTTGTTGAGTGAATTCAGCTTGAAAGTGCTTCTCACATCCTAACAACACAACATGATTATTGCAATCTAATCTCTTATTAAGCTTTGTGCCTGAACGAGGTCAACTTTCCAATGCCTAACATTATACCAACACAGAACTTTAATTGCAATCTGGGCCTGTATTTTGAAGCCTCCTCCACATGGGCGGCGAGAGACGTTTATACTGCATATCTCTACATTTGGTTGTTTCGCAAATGACCTACCCCATACGACTGTAACAGCCTATCCCAAAGGGGTCCGATTATTTTATTATTTTAATTTATCTGTAAAATTTAGTTTTTCGATTTGATTTTCCCTTAGCTTGGATGCTATTTGGATCTTCAGACCAAAATGTCACATCAACTAGTTTCTACTGACAGTTGACCTAGTGACCTATGCTTCTGGGAATTAGGGACATATGATCTTCTTTGGACTTTTTAACATAACTCGACAACTCATGATCCGGTCCAGTCAAACGAAATATATATGGAAAGCTTGGTGCTCTCAGCATATTTGGAATATAAAGGGTCAGAGTTGAAGTTCAGGGTCATATTTCCATCCTGAGAAAAAAAATTAAAACTTTTTTTTAATTGGAATTTTGAACATGCGGAATTTCAGAAACCACGGAGTCTGCCGAGGTGTCGTTGCGTCACAAACTGTGAGTTTCATTTGAGTTATGTACCTAATATTTTATTAGCGACCTTGACCCACTAGTCTCTGGTCAGCTTGCCAAAAAAATCCAGTTTCTCAAATGAATCGAAAAGTTTACAACCGATTTGAGTGACGTTAAAATCATTGGATATCTAGAATTAGGGTGCACAAAAATTCAGGTAAAACATATCGCTTCAAGTTTGATGGTCAAGGTTATATGGCCAGTTGCAAAAAAGGTGGGGGTTTTGGTCAAACAATTTTGTGCACGAAAAATCTCAGAGACGGCAGGGGCACCAAATTATTATTCCAGTAGGAACACTTGTGTATTGAAGTTTTACACCGGATGTTTGAGTTGTCACCTTGCCCTGTATTTTCAAGGCCAAGACCTTTTCATTTCTATTTATTTATTTATTTATTTATTTATTTATTTATTTATTTATTTATTTATTTATTTATTTATATATTTATTTATTTATTTATTTATTTATTTATTTATTTATTTATTTATTTATTTATTTATTGTCAATACTTTGAAGGTCATAACTCATGACATTTGGAACACTATGGGCCACTGTGTTAACTACTTTAATTACCCGTTTATTTGATATGCTCACTTTATGACTTTGACCTATTTTCGAGGGCATCATGACCTCGCTACCGAAAACCCACTGTGACCTATATCTGAAACCGTTATCAATAGGCTAGGACGATGTTAAGTTGTTGCATAGCTCAAGTCAGGGGTAACTACGAAAATTATGCATGACTCGTCAATGTCAAAGGTGAAGCTCAATTGACAATGTGATGATTTCATTTGGCCATAACGTGTTCAGTCTTGATACGATCTTAATCATGCTGGGCAAAACATTTGGACATTGTAGCGATGCACATTTATGTCAAAGTTAAAGGTCATTAAGTCATCTGAAGTTTCTACATAAGGTCTTAACTCTGTCATAATCATCCGAGTTTAATTATGTTGAGCTCAAAATAAAGTCAAAGACATCTGAACAACTCAAACTTTCCACGTGGCCATGAATGCAAGGTAGGCGCACCGAAGCGGGGGCGCGGATAGAGAGGAGGCCTCTTCTCAGTGTTTTTTTGCGGTTGGAGATATCTGGTTATGCAGTGATAAGCAAAACATCCTTTGGCATCAGGAATAATGACTCTTAGAGTGTAAAAAGCAGTTGGTACCTGAAGAGAGGTCTTTGGTCTATGGAGGAGACGCTTTACTGCCCGAGGACATGCTGGCGGCCGGTGTGGGTGCTGCCTTGGCAGTGGGTGCTGGGGTGGCCCCGCTGCCTCTACCTCCATCTGCCGAATCCAAGCTTGAGTCCCTGGTAAACTGCACGCCTTTACCGTCTATCTCCTTGTCATTATCTAGGTCAATAAAATAACACTGTCACAATATTGTAATCTGAGATATATTACATGTATGTGTGTGTGTGTTTGTGCTTATATTGCCCTCGACAAAAGCTTCAATTTAAAACAAATCAAATAATCAGAAGGAGGAAAAGCAGGGCTGTAGATATTGCGAAATGCTAAATTTCCACAATGTAGTCAGGATTGTGAACGCCCTAAAGGTTTTATGTAGGGAGCAGATATGGCCATGCGTGCATACAACTGCCCACGTTTTTCTGCTTTCGTTAGAAATATATTTGAATCGCGGTGTGCAATGATGCTGACTGAATATATGGCAAGTTCATCACCATTTTGGCGAGATGTTAAGGTAAATAAATCACCGTATGATGGAATGGTATCATGGATAGTCTGGCCGTTTATGGAGCTGAACAGCTGCACCTTCAGTGGTTTTTCTACCGGTTTCTTCCAGTCCACACCACTGTCCAGTTCCCAGAAGCCGTCTGACGTCCGCTTCATTAGGCCCCATCTATTAGTCTTGACGTTCCACAGCTTGAAAGAAGTAATGGGCACTCTAGTCCAATAAAAAAAATGGACCATCTGTGACCATGACTCACATTGACTATTCGTCATTACCTTGCGTGAAAGTTTTCAGCTTAGGTAGCTGACCGCTTTTTTGTAATAATTAAACCATGAACGTAGTTAGCTGGCAATCCAACTTTCACAATTCATATCAAAAATGGCCGAAGGCATCAGTAAGAGCCTGACAGGTGTAAGTCGTATCTGCCATGCAGGTCTTAAACAATGTCATTGTTTTTGTATATGGTAACATTGAAATTAAAGCACTTTAGCTGAACAGCAACAGAAGACGAAAAGTTTAGGTTGCTTCTGTTGGAACTTGGTGGAGATTATCATATCCTAATACTGGTCATGAATTATGTCAATATCTTTGAGATATGCAAATTAAGCTGACAGCTGATGTCCCGTGCTCTGGTTGATGGACAAAATTGTATCCTACGTGTATTTGATATGTACCCATTTACTTATATTTGTACCATACGGAGACTGTATTCAGTGAAAGTACAATAAAGATTTATATTTGTATTGCATTGTATTGTATCGTATTGTATATTTACCTCTCATTTCAAGTGTGCCCTGAAAGCCTAAGCCTGTTGCTGCTGTACAGCATATGCTGTCACAGTATAAGTTATCAGGTGTTGTTGCCCTTGAACATGAATGCTTACCTCTCATTTCGAGTGCATACCTTAAAGGCTCGGCGTTACTGCTGTAGAGCATATGTTAGCATTGCATGTCAACAGTATAAGTTAGCAGGCGTTGTTGCCCTGGAACATTTATACTTACCTCTCATTGCGGGTCTGCACTTTCAGGTACCAGGGGTTGCTGCCCTGAAACTTGTATTTGATCTTAGCATTAGTGGAATCCACTGGGCATTGAACTGCTTTTATTTCAATTTCCCAACGTCCATCGCCGTCCTCTGACAGATCCAGGTCACCTAGTTAGACGGAAAATTAGTAATACAGTTCAGTATATTGGATCCATTTTGACAAGGCTTTTTTTTGGAGTATTACTTACAATGCTGCTGGGTTCCGAAAATAAACTTAAAACAATTCAAAATTTCAAAGTTTCAATTTCGAAATCAAACGGACAAATCCAATGACTTATCTAGGCTCAAGCAGAGACGAAACGTTAACTGGTGAAGACATGGTTAACAACAAAGTCAAAAAGTCAAATTCGAAATTAAAATTCCTCTATAGACATGCTTCATCCGTTACAAAATAAACACGGAAAACTTTAGCTGCAGCCTTAATGCAGTGCCATCAAGACTATTTTTGTTCATCTTGGTATTCCAGATTAACTGAAAGCTTAAAGAAAAAAATGCTATCATTCTGAGTACAGTAACAAGATTAATTCCGAACAAAGGATTTGAAGACCACATATGGCAGAAAGAACTCAGCAGCATAGGTTAACACAGTGTGGAAGGCAGGGTAAAGCAACTTAAGGTGGGAGATCTGAAGCTGGCACCTTTCGATAACCTCTAATCACTTTTTAATATTTTTGGATAGTCTGATGCTTAAACTACATGCTCCCAAAAACTCACGTGTGAACATAGAATTTATAAGAGATAATTGATCTCAAAACATTTGTTTACAATGAAAAGTTTAAACAGTGCCGGGCACATGGGTTTGTTTGCATGGGCATGATAATGAACCATGTCAATGTTTGCACAGTCATTAGTCCATGACCCCTGGAAACCAATTGAGCTATTGACAGAGTCACTCACGGGAAACCATTTGCAGTGGAGATAAGAATGGACCAGTTCTCTATTGATGTAAAAACAATTTAGCACAATCCATTTACTGGGCCCCAAATATGGAAAGCCGCATGAAAACCCATACCCAAACAAGCCAAGTGTGGTGTTCCCAAGTTGAAAAAAGTCGAGATTTAAGCCACAAAATATTCTTTTGTTTAGTGACAACATCACGAAGGTAAAGCTAAGTTTATTTCCCACAATAATTAAAATACAGGGCAGAAGAAATGAGTATGTGTCATATTACAGCCATAAATGCGTAGGAATTGGCAACTTTTTCTTTCAATGCAATTTTCTGGGAACTGTTTTTTGCTCAACCTCTGCAATTTGTATCTCGCCTCACAAATGCAGGAATTGCCCTATCACATTTTAATCAATGGACATTAAAAGAAAAATATCATATCCAGGAACTGTTCACAGGATTTTTTTCTGACAACCCCTTCTGTGACTTTTGGAGCAATTTATAGAAGGGAAATTAACAACCTGTCAGGACTAAATTAAATTTTTTAAACTTTTTATTTATGCTTTTCATGACTAATCATTGGATTTAACCCTGGACATGGAGATATATATTTTTTATTTCTTCTGATTTCAACTGCAAAAAAAAAATTGTGTGACTTCTGCGAGAAAAATGTGAAAATCCTACCAAGTCAAAAAGAATGCTACAAAATCTCAAGAAAAAAAAAAAAATAAAAAAAAAAAAAAATCCAATCCTGCAAAAAATCTCTATGGATACAAATTTATGGATATGTAGTTATCAGAAAATATATAGGTTTAAAGTACTTGTGGAAAAATTAAATGGGTAATTGCCTTCCAAATTTGCCAATCTCACTGTGCACTAGCTTTACAGATTCCACCTTAAACTTTACCATGTCTTTAAAATCTTCAACAACATTGCTGCAGCCTACATGACCCACAAGTTTGATAAAATTTCAGGCAACCATATCCATGTATTAGGAAACCACCCCCTTAACCTGTTTGTCCCTCCAATATCAGACAAACTCGGAAAAAACAGTTTATTTTACACAGGAATTATAGAATGGAACACACTAACCTCAAATATCAGAACTTATATATATATATATATATATATATATATATATATATATATATATATATATATATATATATATATATATATATATATATATATATATACATATATATATATACATATATATACATACATACACACACACACACACATATATATATATATATATATATATATATATATATATATATATATATATATATATATATATATATATATATATATATTTATTTATTTTATTACATGGACTCCAATGGAAATAAGCAGGCTCTACAGCCCGCTCGCTTGTGTTAGCCGGATGCTGGCCATAATTTCTCAGCCATTTTTACCTATTATTGTTTCATTTACAATTCGTTTAAATAGTCATGGTTTATGTATATTGAGTCATTTTATAAGTCTGCATTTCATTTTTGAGTCTATGCTTGAAGTATTTATGTGTACCTTTATTTTACTGTTTGCGTAAAGAAACAAAATCACTGTGCTAATATGTATTCAGTCGTTGTGTATCTGTATATTTTATTTGAGTCTGTGTGTTAAATATTCATTTGTATTTTATGTTTACAATTCGTAAACTTTTATTTACACTGTTATACTGTCAATGTGAGTCTTGTACACAATTATGGATATGATTTCGAAGTAATACTATCTCAATGTATAATTTTTACCTTTGCTAACACAAAATAATTTCAAATCAAATCAAACCGAATCATAACGAAACATTTACAACTCCCTCACAGGTCCACATGCGGGCAACATATGCGCATGGCTATCTGGCATCTGCATGGCACTTGTATAGCTGTAATGTTGTTGACGGGTTTATTGTTGCCGTATTGGTATTTTCTTCATTGAAGTTGGTTCAAGGCTAATGAATGTGCGGGCTGCTCGGTTGACTCTATGTGCGGAGTGTTGATTGCTTTGTGTCACAGAACAATTTAAACGTTACAAGTGGCGAGATTGAAATCGGAATTGATGTCACCCATTTTCCTGCTATTTACCCCCCCCCCCCATTGTGATCTAGGAACGGGTTGAACTGAGTAAATACGTAATGTTTTGAGGTCTGATCTCAACCGATAAATGTTAGCGACCGGGAACAATCATCTGCATTTGAGGACGACAGAACATTAAACAACTAAGACTTGAGGTACAAACAAATACAACACCGACCCAGTAGCATTGGTCTATCTTCACGAATCATTGTGCTGGCCAGGTAGGATCAAATCATTGTTGGGTGTACTGCCCGAAAGAAATGTTTGCGAATAGGAGATGACTGCATGGGAATTGCAAAGTGTGATCACAGCGGTCACAGTGTGATCAGAGCGGTTACTGGTAGGACCTGGGTCGAGGTGGATGATCCCTGATTGTTTTGTTTGTTGAACATGTTTGGTACTTTGCCCCCTTAATTCTTTCGGCAGTTCAATATGTTGGGTACCTTTGCTCTACCTATTATTTTGTTTGTGATAAATATTGGGTACTTTCTTTCGTCCCTTTATTCTTTCGTTTGTTCTTAAATATATACGTTGGGTACTTTTGCTCCCTTATTCTCCTGTTGTTCTACAAGTTGGGTACTTTTGCTGCCTTATTCTTTTATTGTTCTACAAGTTGGGTACTTTTTCTCCCTCATTCTCCTGTTGTTCTACAAGTTGGGTACTTTTGCTCCCTTATTCTCCTGTTGTTCTACAAGTTGGGTATTTTTTCTCCCTTATTCTCCTGTTGTTTTACAAGTTGGGTACTTTTGCTCCCTTATTCTTTTATTGTTCTACAAGTTGGGTACTTTTGCTCCCTTATTCTCCTGTTGTTCTGCAAGTTGGGTACTTTTGCTCCCTTATTCTCCTGTTGTTCTACAAGTTGGGTACTTTTGTTCCCTTATTCTTTTATTGTTCTACAAATTGGGTACTTTTGCTCCCTTATTCTCCTGTTGTTCTACAAGTTGGGTACTTTTGCTCCCTTATGCTCCTGTTGTTCTGCAAGTTGGGTACTTTTGCTTTCTTATTCTCCTGTTGTTCTACAAGTTGAGTACTTTTGCTCCCTTATTCTCTTGTTGTTCTACAAGCTAGGTACTTTTGCTCCCTTTATTCTTTCGTTTGTTCTATGTGTTTGGTACTTTTGTACTTGATATTTTAATGTTTTTGTTTGTGTGTTCACTTAAATGTTTTGGTTGTGTTTCCCGATGTCTAGCCTCGGATTATAATTAAACGACTCAAGTGAGCGAGTGTATGTCGCATCATAAAGACTATTGATGTACAGCTTATGTTTTGCGATAAAATGAGTCAAAGGTAGAACGTACTGAGTATATTTATTGTTTCTGTATCAAATTATTTCTATTTTATCTTTTTTGCTTGAAGCCATTGAACAGTTTTAGTTGGACATTCACTCCGAAATCGACGATTTCTACATGTGGTTATCGTCTCAAGTTCTGCTTAAACAAGGCAGGTTCGATTCAAATTATGTGTGACACGATTTATGTTTTAACTGGCCTGTACGCAACGACCCTCAGACAATTGTCAATCACTGGTCCTCTGGTAAAGTGATGCAATCAGCTAGTATCTTCAAGTTTTGAAAACGGAGTGAACGCTCATATTTACCTGTATGCTCTTACATATGCAGCATTATTTTTACAGCCTAAAAAATAAACCATTCTACACCTTGGTGACACGAAATATCAAGTGTTTATTTATTGCAATATTTTGATTTTACAGAATGCTATGAGATGTCACCGTTATTCAATCTTTATTTTGAAGATCGTCCGGGCTCCAATGTCCAGCCTGGTGTGATCGCCATATTGCAGTGTGGTCTGTTTTTATACCTTTAACATTTGGTTTGGTTGTGTTACTTATTCATGGTCAAAGGCGGGCGTTCAGAAGAGATTTCTCACGTCATTTGTACTTGTATTGTCATGTTCACCGATAAGTAAATGAATGTATTGACGTTTTATCTTATTACACATATTACTTTTAGGTTGTCGAGTAATATGTACGCCAAAACCGGACCCTAAAACTCAATAGGGAGATATGAAAATGCATTAATCGAATGTCAAACGCCAGCGACGGGACAAAGTGCGGGGCACTAAATTGGCCGATGCGAATGACAACGACTTCACAGCGATCACTAAAACCGAATAGAAACACATAACATTACAGACTGCAGAATCAAAATATACATATCTCGTCTTTTAAACACATTTTCTCTTAGTATTTTAAAGTTGGTGCCTGATATTACGTAACTGTATTCATCCTCACGTATCCCATTGTAGTCACAAAGTCTTTGGCTCACAGGAACATTGGCCCGGCATTTGTGTCTGCCTGCTTCACAATGATGACTGTGACCACCTATGCGTGTTCAAGTGTTTTGCATTGATATTGGCACAATAGATGTTGCCATATACTTTCCTACATACTTGTTTTGAGGAGGAAACCGAGAACTCGGAGTAAACCACCGTGCACAGTCAGAGTGGTACGAACTCGTTCCAGCTGCTTCCCCGGCCGTGAATTGAACCGGGTCCGCAGAGGTGAAAAGCGAGCGGATTGCAGCTCCGCCAACCGTAAAGCGGTAGTTGTGGTAGTTATGGTAGTAGTAATAAAGTGATAATAATAACTGTCAATAAAGTGGATCTAAAATTAATCAACTACTGGTTTTTTCTGATGTCTCGCAGTAGTATTCTTTCGGCGTTAGGTCTAATGGGCACGAAAGACAAACGGCCCAGGTATCGTTTAGAAATGTGAACAGACCTTTAATGTTGATGTAATACCAACCTAACGAATTTTTTTTTCCGATTTTGGCCACCAAGATTGCGCGACGAGATTAAACGGTATTTCGCGGGACGCGGTGCACTTCTATCAGCGGGTCAACGACAACCATATAAAAATGCATGGCCGTGAAGAAAATGGGGAAGGTTGAAAGAGCGATTTGGATCAAGTTAAAGCTGTACCGTGCCTGTAATATGCCTGTGTACAGTGGCACGGTACCAGGCTGCAGCGCGAATAAGCGCAAATTGTCGAATCTTGACAAATATCCATGGATGTGTGGGGTTACTTTCCACAGTTTCACAGTTAAGCATCCGCTGTGGTCACGATAGCTTGTTCATAGTGTGACCCACTTGGTAACAGCAGACCAGCGTAACTATGAATTCAGTAATGCGCGTGATCGTCACGATAAGGTGACAAAAGGGAGAACTAAGATTTGTTAGGCTCCTATTGTGTTTTATGATGATTACCTACCAGCCTTACATTCGGGGCACAGATCTTTAACATACACGTGGAAGTCGCCCGTGATGGGGTTTGCGCCCTGGCCTTTCCCTTCACCTTTCATCTGGCAAGTCACAAATCACACAGTGACGACAAAGAACACGTATACAGGAACGAGGGCATCCAATATAATGCACATTTTATATTGTACAAAAACATGTAGCCGTTATTTTGGAAGCCAAATTTGTGAAAAAATGACTGCGTCTACATTTGGAGAAGACACGGCTGTGTTGGCACGAGCACATTATGCTCTGTCTTTAGACAGTTGTATGCATTCTTCCTTGATATCAATTAATTTATTTTAATGTCTTTTCATATTCAACAGTTCATGCAATACAAACCAGAGATAAACCACACATGTAGGTAAAAATTGCACAAAGTAAAGAAACAGACAAAAGAATTTGGTAGAGTTGTGCATTAATTATCAAATCAATATTTTTGCAAAAATATCACTGTTGTTAGTGTTATCATCATAATTGCTTAACGTTTGCACAATTATCCTTAAAAAAGACATAATAGTGCTTTTTATGTTTACAACCAATAGAAAAGGGCCCAATAAGTGGTTATGATTTTTAAGTATCAACCACAAACTACAGAGTTGCTACCTTACCCGAAAGCACATCCCACAGCTGAAGGAATTGAACCACTGCGCAGCATTGATGGCCACATACTTATTGATGATGTTGTTCTGTCCGACTCTGGGAGTTGGATAGGAAAGTTGACAGTTACCCCGCAAGTGGCCATTAGCCCCGTAGTACGTTCCCTGTCGTCAACACAAACACTATAGCAAATATGTTGATAATTACATATGAATCTAAAACTGATTAGCTTGCGTTAATGTTACATTCAAGTCGTATGGTATATGAAATTTACAAAACAAGATACTCCTTACTGTATGACGCGCGACGAGAGTACATGATTCCCCACGCGTGGGAATTCATCAATGCATGTTAAATTTATCAATATCCCTATCGCGACCTCATGAAAAAAATGCCTACCGACAGCCGCGCTGTTACATGCCAATGACAATAACAGAGACAAACTTCATTTTTTATATTTATATTCATATTAACATTAATACTAGAATTAAATTTGTTATGAATACTTGTGCGTAAAAGTTTTGATAGCCACTGCAAGGGATCTTTTGTTTATCAGTGGGAGGAGCTATGGGTGTGGCCAGCCGCTTGTTGGCACTGGCACGTGCCGTGCTGTACATGATGTTACCATCGACTGATGAAAACAAAATTTGTCCTTATTCTTTCAATGCTAACAAAAACTCCGAATGTAAATATTGTATGGTGAATGCATCAATGCGTGAAACATTCTAACTTCGTCTTGTGGAGGCATGCAGTGATATATCTTTTGCATCAGCGTAGGAAGAATATTTATACTCTAAATAAAAACAAAAAACAAACAAACAGAAAAAACCAATAAGATACACAACTATACAAAAATTAAGTCCGTGAATATGACCAACATTTAACCATACTTCTGAGGAAAAGTGAAGGACTTACGTCTCCTTTGTACCACTGAGTATACAGATCCCTCAACTGCGCTGTGTTGGCCACAGACAACCAGGTACTCCACAAATATATCACACTAAAGACCTGAATCGCAGTCATCTTTCACATTGGTTGGAACTGCAATGAATGGAAATGGGTTGGAGTCATGCAGTGTGGTGTGATTAATGAACTTAACCCATCTATGAAGGGATGAGTGACACGAATGTGTTGGAAAGAAGGACCTCTTTTCAGCCATAAGCACGCCAATGGCCTTCCATAAAGCCAATGATTCCATATCTCTATTAAGCCTATTGATAATAGAGCATCAATTGGCCCCCTTGATGTCATTGCGTGCCTAGTTTCAATTTAAACAAAACAGAGCGTCGTTTACAGTCATAGCATCGTATATGTGACCGGTCAGGCTGAAGGAAAACAGGGTCTTGGCTTAAACTGACTTCTGTTGCTTCTGAAAGATAAATTTGAGCTTGGTCAGTCTGACTGGCCGGTCTCAATTATACAAAGAGGATTGATCAGACTGACTGGCCGATCTTAACTATACAAACTGGATTGGTCAGTCTGACTGAACGATTGCAATTATACAAACAAGAGGGTCAATTGGACTGGCCGGTCTCAATTATACAAACAGGAGTGGTCAGTCTGACTGAACGGTTATATGCACCACCAAGTAAAACTAATTATGACGAAAAATCCGATGTCGGCGTGGTGTAGTGTAAAAGTCTGCTCAACACCAGATAGAATCTCAGCCAGCCTTCATTTTCTTTAAAAAAAAAAAGAAAAAAAAAAGGAACATAAAATGTGTCATACGTCCTGTCCTTATCTACTGGCTCGAAAGTACCGGTCGTAATTAATGCATTGTTAGAAAAAATTGCGAAAATGGCGGGTCTGATCAATTTTCAGGGCGGCGATGTGGACTGCCCGGTTCCTCCAGTGCTGTTAGACGGCTTTCTCCACCAAGGCTTTGAAGCTAATTAATGCCCTGAGGGTGACTGCTGTATGAGTTACAAGATCCATGGTACCGGGCTGCCTATAAGAAATACTTCAACTTATCAGGTAATACTTGCTCTAGAAGTCCCATTATGTATTGTATGTTAAACTTATTCGATAAATATATCTTCACTGAACACTCATCATGCATCCATTTTGCATACTACCTTTTGAAAGTTTCTAGTAGATACTATTGTATATGAACTTGGAATATCGATGATTTTCGAACAAGAAGTTTGTGCTTCTCTCTTTTTCTTACAATCCATACAATTCTGAGACCATAAATATTTATTTCGTAATATTTAAAATGATTAGAAGCAGTATGATATAGTATGGCCAATTTTATTTTACATCTGTAATTTTTTCAACTCTTGGCCAGGAAAGTATTCGCTGACTTGGCTCAGTCCGGGGAAGGATTATAGATAGGAGGAGGGAAAACTTCGTTTAGTCACAATATCATTCTTGGGCTACTATTCATTCCATTTGTGTTGGTCCATTCTATTGAAAATATAAACAACTTGCAGCCAGGGATAGTGGCCCATCTGTTTTACAAGGTAAGGTAGGCTTACCGTAGTTAAATGTTTGTTTTTCTCTAGCCCATAGGTATATACGCATGTTAAATCCCACTGTTGAAATTTTGAAGTAAACTTCTTATATTTTTGAAGCGAAATTTTTGTCACTTTACTTGTGTAAACTGCGTGTAATTATTTGCAACTTTTGCGACCAAGGGACCCCTTTTTGTGCCTGCCGGAAGGAAGATTATGTTCATACAAAACTGTGTAATATAAGGGATAATTCAACATTATCATCATTTTGAATTAGTACTTGAGGTACTAAATTTCTTGCCCCTCCCCTCCCTCCCGCCAATTTAGTACTTACAAATGATGATCTTCCAGGCAATAATAACAAAAAAACCCAGAATCTGGGTCACAAATGGCCATCATTTTCCAATATATGTAGAAGTATACAGGTTCACCCCCCCAACTCATAATTCATTTTATTAGTGTGTAAAATTGTGAGTACATAAAAAGCACACATCATGAGAGCTCAGGACCATATGTCCATACAAGTAAATAAACATACAAATCATATCTTAAGTTCTTGTAAAAGAAAACCGACCACAGACCAAAGTCAAAATAATCATAGTAATTTTTAAAACAATTAATACTGAGTGCTGTAACTATGAAGTCTGGCAGGCTGTTCCAAAGGCAAACTATCCTGTCGCTGAAAAAGTACTTTCTTACGTTGTAGTGGCATCTTGAAACTTCCAAAGGATAACTATGACCCCTAAGTCCTAAATAGTTTCTTCTGGTAAAGAAGGTTCCAGTTTCTATAGCTTCGTGACCAATTATTATCTTGTATACCTCCAATAAGTCTCCTCTTATTCTGCGGTTTTCCAAAGATGTCAGTTTTAACTCAGTTAGTCTTGTCTCATAATCCAAATCAACCAGATCTGGTAATAGCTTTGTAACCCTTCTCTGTACTTTTTCAAGCACCTCTATATCTCTTCTCCAATGTGGTGACCATGCTTGTACACAATATTCCAGGTGTGGATGCACATATGTTTTATACAAAATAAGTAGTGAATGTTTATCAATGTAAGAGAAAGTACGTTTTATCAAACCTAAAACACTGTTAGCTTTGGCTGCTGCCTTAGCTATGTATTTTGAAAATGACAAAGTGTCTGTTACCAGTACTCCCAAATCTTTCTCCTCCTCCTTTACAGATTCAAGTGCTTTACCTGCCATTACGTATTCGTGACATGGATTTTTACTTCCAACATGCAGAACTTTGCATTTTTCATTATTGAAATCCAGTAACCACTCTGCTGACCACATCAGTAAATTTTCCAAATCATCTTGAATTCTCCCATGATCTACTAAAGACAATATAGGATGGTACAACTTTGTATCGTGTGCAAAAATTTTGCATTTTGTCGAAATAATAGATGGTAAATTATTTATAAATAAGACAAAGAGCAGCGGACCAATAACGGACCCCTGAGGGACGCCGCTGGTTACATTCAACCATGTTGAGAATGTGCCGTTGACACTTACACACTGCGTCCTATCTCTAAGGAAATCTTCAATCCAACAATTTAGATTACCAGTTATACCATATTTTCATTATTTATATATTAATCTTGCATGTGGAACAGAATCGAAAGCCTTACGAAAGTCCAGATACAAAACATCAAATGAACTAAAAGTAGTAATTCAAAAATGATTCAAATGTTGAACTATCACTAGCTATTTAGACGTTCGTTGAAGGAAAAGTGAACCATTTGCGAATTTATTCCACATCCCTTTGTTGTACTGTACAGACATTGTTCCCGCCAAAGCCACACCTGCGTGACAATCAAACTGTTCACAGACTCCGTTTGTAAGCATTGCAGTTTGGGACATCATACAGCAGACAACAAATGACTTTGTGGATGTGCTTAATATAAACATCAAAACTGATGTACAAAAGACAAAATTAGTTGGTCTACAAACAGTACAAAGCACAAAATGGATAGTCCCTGCACAAAGCAAAGTTGTTCCTTCAGGCTCCTTTGTCCGTGTTTCTATTTATTTCCTTTGTATTGTTAACGTTGTAATATGGTGTACTGTATTGTGTATTTTTCAGCAAAATACCCCTTGTTATATGTCAGCGAAATAAAGTTCACTCAAAGTTCATTCATGAAGGTACTGAGGGGAGGAGAGACCTCGCTGCGTTTACTTTAGGTTCTCCTCCCCTCTCCCCCCCCCAGCAATGCCACATTACACAAGAATAAAGAAACATGAAGGAAAGTCTTTGATAATATAATACGCAGTATGCATATAACTTTCCTGCCACAAAGCACGGGTTTGACGCCTGGCGATCACGGGGGATGTGCGGGTCACCAAGGAGCGTTCGTGTACCCTCCATGATGTCACAGACAGGCCATATGCTCATTTCTCACAATATTAGCATTTTTTGAGAATTTAAGTTCACAAATGCCAAACTGGTATTATTCGAGTAATATCCCGAGCCATACATAAGGAAATAATCTATATGGCTTTAATAAGTATTTCCGAAGCACTAATAATACCCCGCTTGTCCCCACAGGTACCGATCCCTATCTCGCCATATCTCACCATATCTCACTAAGCGAGACAAGACAATCAAGTATGCAGTTGGGGTGGGAACTTAATATGCATATCTCCCATTATTACCTCACACTGATAATCGACTTTAAAAGCACAGGGCGTTGCTGACGCATTGGAAGCGATGGCGTTCTGTGTCATTATACATGCGGGAGCTTGTCGGTAAGTGTCTGCTGCTAGGTCCAGTTTGGGGTTTTCAGCTCTCCAACGTAAAGGCAAAAAAAGCGTACAAATATCATTTCGCTGAGTTCACGTTCGGTTTTCGAGAAGGAAACCTGAAACCTTGTGAGCTTTCTGGGGGTGTTTTTTTAATTTTATGTATGGCAATTTATGATGATGATGATGATGATGATGATGATGATGATGATGATGATGATGATGATGATGATGATGATGATGATGATGATGATGATGATGATGATGATGATGGAAACTTGCAGGCTACATTAACTGCTTGCAAGTCTGGCGCTAAAGACCATGCATGGAGCAATTTGCCAGAGAAAACCACCGAAAATATCTATTTTCGTGGTCTTGAAGGGGCCCGACAAGTCAGACAAGATTGCCATAAACAGGGTCCAAGGCAGCGGGCACAGTAGCCTTGTTGGGATCGAAGCCGAAGGGTCAAGGTGCGAAGCGCTGGTACCAAAAAATGGCCGGACCGGTTGTACCCTTGGACTGCCATAATAATTGCATTAATCTGCGGATTTATCAAAGTAAAGGCATTTATGTATTTATTCATCCAGCCTCCAAGGGTTTGTGAATAAAGGCACACACATCGAATCAATATGTGACATTACACACAGAACCTAAATGTGCAAACAGAATAAACATGAAGAAAAAGAGGAACATAGAGACAAAATCAGCAGTTCAATAAAAAATCATCATGTGCTCAGTAAAGTATATGTAACAAAATATCATAATACTTAATTAAAACACACGAAGAGACACCATGAGCAAAATGAAAATAAGTTTTAACATCTGATGTTCTGTAGAGTTTCTCTCGTTTTATTTAGGTGAAGTAAGTAAAAATGTAAATGTGTCTGAGATACCATCGTGCACACTCGTCAGGAGCGTGATTAGGGACTAGCTGAAAGTGGCCAAGCATGACTGTAAATGGCAACAGATGTAAGGCTATCAACGGTCAATAAGCGACCATTTGGACACAATATGCACCAGTTACAAGGAAATCTGATAATAATGTGAGAAATGAATTTTTGTATGGTGGCAGAACCCATGTGGGAAAAGATTATTTGGATTATTACATGATGGGTTTGGTTAAAACTTATTTTAATTCCCAGAAGTCAGGATGGGGAAACAAGCAATCCTGCTTCTCGAAATTCCTCTCCTTTATACAGTCAACTTTTGGTAACAGTGGTCGTCTTGGAACTTTACACACTGATCATGACAGATAGTTGACAATTTTATTCATTTATACTAAAATACAGAATTAACCACTTTATTAACATTTGATAGTGGTCTGCCGGCAGTCCACCAGTGGTCCACCCTTCCCAAAGGGACCACTGTCAGCCTGCCGGCAAATGATTGCAAGGGCTGATACTACGAAAGCATATGCTGGAGGTTATTATTGTACCAGGACTTACAGTGGTGTAAGTCTTGACTGTGACAAATTGGTGTCTTGTATCGGTTAATATGTAACTTTTCATTTCACAGGTGTTAGAGTTCACTATGACTAATTGGTGTTACGTAGCAGTTATTATGTTACCTTTTACAGACATTCTCTCTCATGAAGTGAGATTTCGTTCTTAATCCCCTTGTATCAATTTTGCACCAGGAAGCTTTGTCTTCTTATTCATGCCGCTTTTCTCATCGTGTTTGAATGACTCTCTGGGTTATGGATAATGAAAGCTCATCCATTTTTTTTCGTCATGACTTTCTTGATGGTGCTTATTGGGTTCTTCATTCAGTCTTTTCTTGACTTTGAACCCATGTTGGGAATGGACTTGAGAAGCAGAAAGAAGGTTGATGGTGCCAAGCTAAATCAAGGTAAATTTTCTGACGTGCAGACTTTTGAGAGTGATGGTGATCTCGGTGACGCTCCCCATGACACTACCCTTTCATGTTCCCAGTTCAATGCTGCATTAACTGATTTGTCAAAGTCGGAACTTTCTTCTATGTTAGCTACTGGCACATCGCAGAAGGTTCATAATGTTCATACCAACTTTTAGAATCTAAAATAGCCACCACTGAGTTTAATGTTTTGGTGGAAAATCTGGATTTCTCGTTGACTCTCATCCAAAAGCAAATTAATCTGAAGTAGCAACTGATGCTGTTGAAGCAGAAACAGTTGGAGTTGGACAATTTGTTAGACCAGTTGGTTTCTCTTTGTGTGGTATTGATCAAGAGGTCCCTTACTTCTGACGTCAAACAGCGTGGTAGTGTGGACTATAGATCAGCCTAACAATCGAAAACTTTCAACGCTAGAGGGGAGCAAATTAATGCTCCATCTCTCCAGGGGGTGTCAGATGTTACAAGGCATGCTGACGTCATTTTGAGACACTTGTAGAGTGACACTTTGCGATCTGTGAGCGACAACTATATGGCTGATGCTTCTCGTTGGGCACGTGACACTGCACATTCCTCCTGCGGGATCCAACATGGCGCGGATAGTGTTGGTCTGGGGACCAGAAGACAGCGCAAGGCAAGAGGTATTGTGGCATGTTTCAGGGGGACCAGGATCAGGGAAGTCTTGAGGGATTATCACGTTTCAGATTCAGACAACTCTTGTGGTTTTGATTATATTGATACAGATTATGTTAGCTCTGATGACGAGGGTTACAGCAGATCCGCCAGTCTTAGAGCGAGATGTAAGTGTGCTAAGACTAACTCTAAACAATCTAGAAAGATTAGATCAGGGAGAAAACAGAAAAGCTGGTGATGATGTGATTAGAAGAGAGAAATGGCCACACTCTACTTTGGCTTTACAATACGTCAGTAAGGATATAAGGTACGAGGATTTAGACTTGCCACTTTTTGTAGCCCGGTTTTTGGGATCCACCATTTGTGATTTCAACAAGAAATCTGTGAAAATCACCAAAAAAAAAGTTGCCTCATCTCCGTACTTTGATGTATCATGCCTCAAATTTGGATTAAGAGATGATTTTTGACACTTATGCTACTATAGTGACAGGGGGAATCGTGAGTGGGGCGATTCGTTTTGGGATATGGAATCAAAAGTGCCGAATTCTAAGGGTAAGAACCAGAACTCAACTGGTAGTAGGGTAAACAGTAGTTCCAGCAGGACAGGTAGTAACAGAACCTCGCTCATGTTTTGCCAGGCCTTTCAGTCAGACAAGTCTACAAAATTGTCTCCCCATTTGCTTTTCTTCAGGGGTCAGAGGTATACTGTGCATCATAATTGTGCCCCTTGCTGGCTGGTGGAAAAGGAGAAGAAATCACATCCTGAACCTGCGAGTGATTGCAAATATGTAGGCAAAACTTTGCAAGAGGCCAGGGAATCTTTCAGATGCCTACTTATTGATGATGATTCAGATGTTCATGGTAAAACTGCTGCTCTTGATGGGAGTCAGGTTGATACGGCTCTGTTTCATGATTATAGTACAGCAGATATATATTCTAGCACAGCACAATTGCTCAATTTAGATCACTTCATTGCTCATCCAAATTATCACACTGATGATCATGTCACTAAGAGATTAATTAAAACATGTGTATCTAATCAGACTATAAGTAAAAATGAGAGGTTAACATCTGAGTTCTCGTGTGCAACTTATGAAAATCTGTCTTGGTATGATGCAATACAGCATGAAAGTACGGCCTTATATTCGAGTGACTACCCAGCTAAGGTCAGTGTTTTTACTCACCTTATAACGTTGCAGTGTTTGACACATTGCCTGATGATTCGTGTTGTCCATTTTTAGGGTCTCATGATTTTCAGTCAAATAGTAACCATTTTCAATGCAAGTCTTGGTTTAATTTGACATTAGCTCCAGTTTATGATGTTAGTTTTAGAGTTCAACATTTTTTTGGAAATATATAAATCATGCAGCAGAAGTTCCTGTTAGAATGTGTGAGGGTCATATTAGTTTACCATGCCATGATAGTACTGTTGGTGAATATTAATCATACATGGAGAAGTCGTTAATTCAGTTTAACAATTTCATTGGTTGCAGGATTACACTTCCCTGTAGAATGAATACTCGTTTTTGGCATGAGCATCTGCAAGCTACTGATTTCTGGGACATGACAGTTTGTGATTTATTACGGTTTGGATTTCCCATAGGTTATCACTCCAGTAGTTTGCCGCAATTGAACCCTCATATTCATCACAATGCTAATACTTTTCATGGGCATGTTGATAAATTTCTAAGTAAAGAGGTTGAATTGGGCGCTGTGATGGGACCTTTTGGGAACAATCCATTGTGTTCTCTCTTGCAATTAAAATGAACTGATCATGACAGATAGTTATGACTTTCATTCCTTGAGTGCGACCTGCAGTTCCCATCTGATTAGCAAACATACACGCAAATCAGCAGATATTTTAAAGCTATGACAAAATGATAATGAAACCTTCACATGACTTGTGGAGGAAACCTTTGAAATATATATGGCAAAAGAATCCCGAACCAGATAGCACTTGTGGCTTTGTTTGTGGTCGATGTAGTCTACGGGTGTTTTTTGGTGATTTGTGTGGATTTTTGAAGTAGCCTGGTAAGACCCAATCTAATATAAATATAGCTACAAAGCTTTACAAAACAAGATTTTGGTTTAGAGCAAATCTATCTTTGTGTACAAAGGTGTCTGTCCAACTCCATGGCCTAATCTGCATTATGCCTAGATCATGGAACTACTGTGATCAACAAGAAACAATACAGAAGGATGATGACAGACTGGTGAATAAACAAGTACTGAAACAGCAAGCCACAGAATATGGCAAACAGAAAAAGGCAAACAAATATGCCTCTGGTGAGAACATTTTACAAAAACGAAAACACAAAGCAATGAATAGATCATTGTACAACATGGAAGTGTATGGCAAGGACAAAGGCAAATTGACAGGATAGACCTTGAACTAACCGGGACCCAGTGAATGCCATTTTGAACATTGGGCAATGCCACACAAAAATACATTTCATTTAGACATCAAAGGGAATCTCGACCACAGCATATATCATAACATTATAACATTATTGATGCTCTGAAAAATTTGCAAAATATATACTTTTGGTTGCATGTATTACAACCCCCTCCACCCTCCACCAGATCGTCCCATAATGGGACTTTTTCAGAGTGAGCATTACCTAAAAATGTAAATACACAGTGATACAGATATCAGTTGTAGCCAGCATTGGGCCTTAGGGTAGATATTTTGTATCAGATACTGAAATTGCTCTGAGGCAAAGAATAAGGCAGTGGCACTAGTAAGACCCGCCACGACCCCCTGGTACGTGGGAGCATGGGCAAAAAGTTTGCCCGGATACTGGGTACAAATCTGAAAGTACCAGCAGGTTTTTATGTAAGTGGTAATCAGAAGGAGTGGATGATATGAAAAACTAACTGACAGAAAGAGTGGAGAAGGTAAGTGATCTGTCAATGGAGAATAATCTTCCCCATTCAGCAGCAGCAGCAGCAGCAGCAGCAGCAGCAGCAGCAGAGGTGACATGTGTTGAACCCTGGCATCAAACTTCCACCTCCATTGCAGCTTAGTGACACTTCACAAATGGATACTCATCACTACTTCAAGCACATGCTTGATTCTCTCACCAGTGATAACGTTAACAGTACTAATGACCATGATCAGAAGACAGAGGATGTATCAGAAGAATGGAGAAACAGGTCAAACAGAGTGCAGTTCACTGGTTCAAAGAAGCTGAAAGAAAAGGACAAGGTGTGGCCTCTTTCATCAAAGGCAACAATATTTGATGGGACTCGGGGCTGGCAGCCATTTTGTCTACAGTTTGAGAGGTCAGCAAAACGTTATAATTGATGAAAAGAAGTCAAATTGCAAAGGTTGGTAAAGTCGCTTAGAGAACAGGCATTTTACATATTACAGCACACATGTAGACAGTGACAGAGAAGATAACCAAAGCCTGACTCCAAGACTAAGCAGCAGGTTTGCATGCATGACCCACCAGGGACCATCAGGTGAGACCTCCAGAATCTCCAGCAGCTTGAAGGCGAGTCATTAGATGAGCTAGTGGAGCATTGCCAGTGGCTTAACACTGATGGATATCCTGAAGGTGGGAAAAAGTTATTTGAGTTCATAGCTGTTGGAGCATCTTTGAAAGCTGTCTCTTAAAAGACAGAAGCTGCTCAAGTTTTGAGTCAAGATCCTCCTATATTGGAGAAAGCACAAGAGTCACCAAAGTAGACATTCACAGCCAGGAGAGTAAGTCTGGCAGCTCGAGGCCTAGAGCTCAGGTCAGACATTGATGTTGATGAAAAACATCTCAGTGCACTTTCATCTTGATAAAAAAAACAGGTTCCAGAGTGCCATGGGCAGATTAAAATGAAGAACATGGATGAGCTATAGAGAAGCTTGAAAGAGCAACCAAGATATTATTAGGTCTCTGTTGGAGGGGAATGGGAAGTTTATGACTTCACTTCACTTCAAAAGACAGATAGTTCTGCAGTCAGAATAAAGTAATAGGTTTTTGCCATCAAGGAGGCCGTTAGCAGAAGTTCATATCATGGCTGCCAGCAGCTAGGGCACTTTGTTAGGGGTTTCCCTACTAAAAAGCTAGATATGCTACCAAGTTACCAGTCACCAAAAAACTAGAGCAGGGCATCATTGTTGGTTTACTTCCAACCCTACCTTTCTCAAATAATCAGAGACAAACTGAAAAAGTTCTCTCTGCAGTAAAGCCAGAATTCCTGACTTCTGAGACACAGTAGCCCTCATTAGGAAGCGATAGGTCCACCTTGAAAGAGATAAGTACACCATCTGTCAATCAATGTATGACCGTGGTGTGATTCAACTCATGTGGATTAGAGAGTGGTAAAAGTGGTAATGGATTTGTTCCATATCATCAAATGTAAGTCTTTCAGCCCATGTTTTTACACTGGATTTTATTTACCAATGTTAGATTATGTGAAATGGGTAAAATGGAGAGTCAACTTTGCACATTGTGTAGGAAAGTAATTAAACTCTTGTAAATTTTTTCAATGGTTTTTGTAGTGACCAGAACATTTTGGACAGATTCAGCTAACTGGATGACAGAGGTATCAGGAATTAATGTAAATTTGTCAAAAACCTATATTTTACTTGGATTAGAATTTGTTAATAAAACCATATGGCAATTATGCTGTGTATTAGAAAAAATATGTACCTCTATCAATGCTATTAGGAGGACAGCAACACATGGGGAGGTACCCGGTTAAGTAGGCTGTTCTCTGTGACCAAGTTAATCCTGCTGTGGTGCTGTCATTAAGGTGTCAGGATTCACAGTTGGCACATTTTGGGTTGCTTGATCATCAAGGGAAACCTGCTAATTGCAGGTGATTCAGACCACGTGGTCTCTGAGCCCTAGCATGGTGGAGGCCATCTGGGCCCTTTGGGGCCAGCTGCACATTAATATTTTCGCCAGCAGGGATAATCGCAAGATGGACACCTTTGTGTCCCCATTTCCCAACGCATTGGCATAAGGAATGGACACCATGTTAATTTTGTGGCAGGGGTATGTGGGCGTATGCCTTTCCTCCAACCTCACTTTTGCCAAAGGTTCTGTGCAAGATCCAGGAGAAGTAGCACAAAGATATTCTTGTAGGTTTCTGGTGGCCCAAGAGGGAACGGTCCTTGGATCTTCTGGAGTTGAGTGTTGAGCCTCCCTGGGCACTGCCTCTCCTCTGTGAACTGCTCCGGCAGCCAGGCTCAAACAAGTTGCATCAGAACCTGCAGTTTCTCAGACTTCACGTCTGGCTACTATTGCCAAGAGCGTTGGCTTCTCAAAGAAAGTTCCTGAATAGGTTGCCTGCAGAAAAATGCATAAGTCTTATTTAAAGGATATATGATACTCAGTGGAACTAGTTTTTAGCTTGGTGCACCGCTAAGGACTTTTTGCCTTGGAAGGCTTCAGTCTAGCAGATTGGAGAGTCTCTTTTAAGTCTGTTTCAGGAGGGGACTTGAAGTCTTGCACCATCGGGGGACACAAGTCAGCAATTGTGGCCACCCTTAAGACGGGGGGGGGGGGGGGGGGCACAGTTTATGGACAGATCTATTTTTCTGTGGACTTGTCAACAGTTTTTATATTGACTGGCCAGTGGAGCACAAGCTTATGCCTTGCTTGGATATCTCTGTGGTGTTTGCTTGCTAAGCCTCCGTTCAAAACCAAAGATATGGGTTTGATTGATTGTATCCTTTCCTTCAAGATGGTCTTTAGCTCTGGCCACAGTTGCTAGGCGTGGGGGGATACACACCTTGGATAGATCCCTCATCAGGTGGTCTGCTGATGGGGAGGATGTTCGTCTGAGGCCTGCTGTGGTATTGGTGTCTGAGCCGTGAAAAATATGTATACAACCTTTCTCTAACTCATTTGAAATACCCTGTTGGATTTCGGCTGTGGGTTGGTTGTAATTGGTCCAGTTGCTGCACATGCCTCTAGATAACCTGAACTCGACAGTTTTGTCATCTCTAATTCCCATTTGTTTGCTTTACCGCCAATCCCAGCTGACTGTATGACTTGGTTAAATTCTTGTCATTCCGAAAACATTGTCACTTTTGATATAATATGGCAACTCCTCGGAATATTTCAGTGAGTGGGTCGTCTTCATCTTGCAGCATCTGGACCTATAGTAACTGCTTCTAACCTAATCGCAAAATGTGTATGGGTGGAACATACTTGAAAAATAATTCGCAATACTGAGAGCAAAATGTGCTTTTCAATCAGCAGAACCAAGATTGATACCATGAATTCCCCAATGCTTTCAAGTCTGGTCCTTCATCTTTTATGCATTTATTTGACTAGATTTAATTGTCGCCTAAGCTTGCTTCCTATCTGAAAATATTGAAGTAGAACAATCTTTCATTTCATTCCAGCGGTTAAGTACGTGTCTAATTTTTTCACAGCCATGCATCATTATGTTGAATTCCGACCAAGTAGCTATATGCCCATGTTTCCATATAAGGGAAACCAGACAACATTATATAAACCGGAAATTCCTGTCATAGAAAGATTGGGCATACGTATGTATCATGCGATATTCAGCAGATCGCTCCATATCATACCGAATACAACCAAATTGCAACGAATTGAAAAATTATATAAATTACACAGCAAATTAAAAGATAAGATAAAACAAGAACACTGGCATTCAGAAACAGGGTTTGGAAAATATTTCCAAGTTACTTTTAATTGTGACCTTTTGTTTCCTTCAACGGTCGTACCCCATACCTGGAGTAAACGCAATTCATGAAATACGCTATTCCTCCATTACAAATATCATCTTGGTTACCCCCCCCCCCCCCATGATAATAATGAAGAGGAGAGACCATTCCTTTAATTTCTAAAATAGGGTTGAGTGGTCTCTTAAATGGATATCAACCACAACCAAGTTGAGAACAATAATTTCAAGGCAAGATTGCGCCTCGATCAGGATAGCATGCATCAATCTTTGGGCGTTGGTCCATGGTGTATGCCAATCTAAAGTTATGTCCACAGTGGCAAAATATTTCAAGACCAAATATCACAGTTATATTTATCCACCTCTTACTTTATAACCCTATCTACAAAATTGACTTCGATGCTTTCTTTTTAGAATCTGTTTGCACCAAAAATGAGACTCACAATTGAAAGAAGTAATAATAACAATACACAAGCGGTCCCTGTAATGTGTGTGTGTGCATTTATTTATTATTTTGATTGTATTTTGAACAATATTCAATACAAAACGACCAACCCTGTAGTGTTAAAATATCCAGACAGGTATGTACAAAAACGTATCAGGGAATTTTTCATATGTTTATCGGCTTTTTTTCTTTTCGTTCTCTACCACAGTGATACAAAAATATTTTTGAATGTGAAAATATGCAGGACTCTTCATTTTTGATTTGCATTTAAAAATAAGTAATCATTTCCTTTTAAAAAATCCTAGATATATTTTTGCTCGCAAGAGTTTTGTTGGTGCATCACTTTTTTTAGTATAAAAAGATTTTTTAGAGACCATAGGAAAGTTGAAACGGACATTTTGGTACAGATTCTATTGCCTATAATCAGGATGTAGCGGTAGTAGGTGTGGTTAAAGTGGGGCATGAAGGGTTACCGGACGGATGGAATGATCAGGTATATGACATAATGACAATGATAACAAGTCACGTACAACAACATGAATATAAAGCTGTCATTGCGGGGGATTTCAATGGTCACATAGGCAATGAAATGGACCACTATGGAGCTTAAGGTACAGTTTTGTGAAAGGGAGAGAGGAGGTCTAAATGGGTTTGGAACATATATTAAGAATCAGATTGGGGAGGATACCAAGCAAGCATCAAAACTGAACTACAGAAATGGAAAAACAGATGGAAATTAGAGTTGGAAGTTCAAGAACTGAACGAAGACCTAACTATAAGAATCCTTAATGTGGCCCAGGGAAAGATCGGTAGAAAGAAAGTGCAAATTGAAAATGTCAGATATTGGGTGCACCCAGAGCTCAAAGGAGCAATATGGAAAAGAAGAGCCAGAGACTGGCCAGGAAACAATAAAAGAAGTGCGTAATGATGGATGAAGCTAAAACAATATCTGAAATGTACAAAACAAGAAGCGTACATGAAAGCAAGAGGAGAGCTAATAAAAATAAACAATTGATAGAGAAAATAATGAAAAGTGGAGGGAAAGGGTAAAATATTTTTGGAAGTTTGTTAATCAAAAGAAAAAGAATAAAAAACATTAAATCATGCATAGAGGGAAGAAAACAGAGAAGAAAGACGACATACAGGAAGCACTAAAAGAGCAGGGGGGGGGGGGATAAACGATTTAAAATGGGGACATGGGGCAGTACCAGACAGTCAGAAGGAATACAGACAAGATCAATGGGATTCTGAGCTGTGCTGTACAATTACAGAGATTTAAGTCCAGATTGCGATAGAGAACATTGGGCTGGGCAAGGCGCCAGGGTCTGATTATATCTTGACTGAATTAATAAAGAAAGGGCAATAGGAAGTAGTAGGATGTTTGCACATTTTGTTTAACAGGGTTTTTGAGAAGAAGCAGGTACCAAGGGAATGGAATAAACTTAAAATATCTTACATTCCAAAAAAGGGCAGCGATGCGCAATTGGATCAATGTAGGGGTATTGCATTCACATCAAACGTATGGACGATTTTTAGCAGAGTCACGTACAGGAGAATGAGCAAAATAGTTGAAAGGCTTGGTCTCCTGGGAGATATCTAGATTGGATTTAGACCACAGAGAAGGGTGGGTGACCATGTATTCACTTTAACGCAAGCTCTGGAACTGACAAGACAGAGGCGCGAGAAAATATTTATGGGATTTTTAGATGTGAGAAAGGCATATGACAGAGAATGGAGGTATGCACTATGAGAGAAACTTTAGGGGCGTCGATTGGGTGGAAATTTCCTTCAAGTCATGAAGGCAATGCATAGGGATGTAGTACAAATGAGAGATTGGAATTCAGTGAAGAAAAGAGTAAAGTCGTGACGCTTGGAAAGAAACCTGATATATTATAAGGTTGAAAGTAGGGACAATCCATATTCCAGAAGAACAGGAACAGTTAATTGAAATAGGCGAGGCTGATGAATATGAGTATTTGGGGGATAAGCATAAAGGCAGTTGGTAAAGGCATGTTCAGATATCACTTGGAGAAGATAAAGCAAAAGGTTAACCGAACAAAGGAAATGATTAAGGCTACGTCACTGAACAGCTTCAATAGAGCATTCACAGCCAGAGTTATATGGGATAGAATTGCAATACCTGGAATGATGTATTGTTTGGCTGTAATTTCAGTTAATGAGAACATCCAAAATATGGCAAAAACATAAAACGAGATGGGTAGGTGGATTCTGGAGGCGACACCATGTACAGCATCTGAAGTGGTCTTGGGGGAATTGGGGTGGCGTACTGTTACAGATAGAATCACCAAAGCCAAGTTAAATCACTGGGGATATTTACAAAGGGCATTCTACCGTTGGGGAAATTATCGGGAACAGTTCCCACAGCTGTGATAGAGTATATGGGGCCATTACGCCTCTGCTGTTTCCGGGGGTCATTTTTTTTTTTTAAAGAGGCCATCTGTACACGACCACGGTACATAAGGGAGGGCCGCAGTGATATATTCTTCTTCTTCTTCTTCTTCTTCTTCTTCTTCTTCTTCTTCTTCTTCTTCTTCTTCTTCTTCTTCTTCTTCTTCTTCTTCTTCTTCTTCTTCTTCTTCTTCTTCTTCTTCTTCTTCTTCTTCTTCTTCTTCTTCTTCTTCTTCTTTTATTATTATTGTTATTATTATTATCATTATTATTATCATCATTATTATTACTACCATTATTATTTTTATTTTTATCATTATAATTGTTGTTGTTTTTCTTTTTCTTCTTCTTATTAATATCAATAGGTTAGCACGGTCCATTGACCATCATATAAACATCAAAAGTAACATTACACACATATATATGTATGTTTATATATATGTATATATATATTCAGAATCATTTGGGCTAGGACATCCAAATTTCGACATATAATATACAAAGTGTATATGTATGTCTTTCAAAATATCCCCAAACATCGAAATTAACAAAATTGTTCAAGACGATTCAGACATCACCAGGACATATTTTTGACATTTACTCATGTAAATGAAAAATATGTCCTGGTGGCATTGTTAAAGCAAGTGTTACATCAGCAAATATCGGCTTCTCTAAGTTGGTTGTCCTCTTAGTAAGCAGTGATCTGGTCTTCTCCAGCGGCATATTATATACATCTGGAGGCATTCTCAATGTTTATTGAATTTCCCCAGTGTCACACTGTTCAGCAATTTGAAAATAATATAATTTACTCTCATCCAATAGGTTCATTCATACCGATGCAATATGATAATAAGTACTCCCAATTTATAGTCCAGCAAATACAACCCAAAAGTTTGTCGGATGTTTTAATCAAAGTTATTTTTTCTGTTCAAATTCAGGTCTGATTGTTCAGTTAAAATATGGCCACCTCGTGAACATACATACCCCCCCCCCCAACCCCCAAAAAGGCAAGAAATGGGGCAAAAAAGTTACATTTAGTAGTATACATTGATATGGTCTATTTTTATAAACACCTACCCGGCACCCGAATGGTGCAATGTGTCCTAAACAACATAGATGAGTTAAATTTCATGGCAAATGAAAGCATAAATCTTTATAATTCAAGCGAAATATAGGACAGTAAAACATGACTTGTTGTAGGTATGTTTCTCTATACCAACCTGGAGACGCCCATTTGAAACTTGAATACCGTGTTCTGCTGTGTCAAGTTAAAACGGCTTTCCAGCCACTTTGGTATCAAGACTCTCTCCTTCTTCTTGGGGAAGCCCAAGAGCTGTGGTTGTTAAATAACATGCTCCAAATGTTGCAGTGGTACATACTACCACGTGTAACTCGTCATGCTCCATAACAACAGCTACTAGGGAGAGCTGTGGATCCAAGAATGACCGAATATACATTTAGATCATGTGATCGAAGTCGATGGTCACGTTAATAAACTCAGCCCCAAAACAATTAAAGCTAATTCAAATTGAATCCCGTCCGTTTATTTTTTTCATAATATAAACAAGCACCCAGATACCCAGCCGAATCGTGGCTAATCTCAGTGTGTGTGGCTTGAAAGAATTGCACGATGTAGATACACACATGCGACGCAAATACTCGCACGAGTATGGAAATAATTGCCGCAATATCAAAACGTTTTGATCGAATCACGTCTCTTTGAAAATTGGCGCGGATTTGCCACTCGGCGTGACGCTGACACATTTGACTTTAAAGTCGCACGACGTGACATTCGTACGACGTTGGTGCAAATCCTGACACGGCCGATTGAATGCCCGTGTGTTCAGGCTCGCTAATCTGTTTCATCGCCGCTACACGCCAGTGCCTGTTTAGCTCGTGCAAGTCGACGAAAGCTTGTGCCGGCCGACAATAAATCGGCCGGCGCAAATTCCAATGTGTTAGGACCCTAGGCAGTATAGAATCCTGCAGACCAGCTGAACACTGTCTAGGTTCATGTTTTTTACGAGTAAGGTGCGTCTGTGGTTTGGCATGAGGCTGTGATAACATTGATTTAAGCATATTTGTCCAGAAAAAAAAGATTGGGAAACAGGCTTTGCCAAAAAAGATCCCTCTCGCAAAAAAAAAAAAAAAAAAAATAATAAAATTAAAAAAAAAAAAAGAATAAAGAGAGAGAGAGAACTATACAAATACTGTACAAAAGGTAAAAAATGGGCCACAGGACCCCGCATTGACGGAACATTGACAAGGACACACATAAAACAAGATAAGACATCACAGTTACAATTACAAGTAGTATGCATCATCATTAAATCAAATCTGACGTGGCCAGACAACTCTGTACACGCCAAGTACATCATGCAGAGAGCTGTTTTGTACCAGTCCGTAGGTGACCCCTCCCACCTCCTCACAAGCGAAGCTGGTGTACCAACATGGGTGGAAAACGCGCGAGCCTTACTTGAATCTGCCCGTATTTTAAATATATTTTTAAAGGTACTCTCTATTCATAATGAAGCTCTGCATTAAAAAAAATCATTTATTTAGTATATTCATCATTTGCCACGTTTGTATTTATTAATTATTATGTGGGTTGTCCTTGCTGAATATTTAGCTTAGACAAAGAGCCGCTACTCAGATGCACATGTACGGGTAGAGGCCCCGAAACATGTTCTGAGTAATAACCCGCTGAAGACCCTGTAATTTCTTTGGGCTAATACAGCCTATGTCAGAATGCTGCAGAGGAACGTGCGCAATATGGAAAATAGTACTTCCATATGTATATATGTTAGACAGTGACTCGTTAGTTTCTGGAAAGTAAAGAGTGCGGACTGCGGAATATGGTAATGACTACTACAAAGTGGTTCGGGACAAAAAGACACAAATGTAAACATGTGTGGGTACAGTCCCCTGAAAAATGGTTTACTGCCTTAAAACACTTGGGAGTTCCAAACAGAATAATTTTTGTTGCAATATATTCCGCTCAGTCGTTTATTTGATTCACTCAAAGACGTAATGAAAGAAACTTTCTACCTGGGCACCACAGGCGCAAGCAGGAGAATTTATATTGCCAAAGAATCCAACGAGCAGAAAATATTTACCCTCAGTACAATAACTCCGCTGTTGATTTTTATTTCTCACATGCCCAGTCTTTTGAATGTGAAGAAACGTCCTGCTTAAAAAAACTAGACTACCATTTTTAAAAACTTTTAAGCATAAAACAAAATGCTTACGTCAAACTTGTATAGGTATCAATGGCAATGATGTGGCAACATGCGATGCATAATATGACGTTAAAAATACAAAACACCATCGAAGCACATGTTTAATTTAAAATGAAACACAGAAAAGACGATCCTCAGCATGTGTTAAGCGTAGGAACAAACGGACAGCGCAGGAGCGGGGGGGGGGGGGGGGGGGGGACTACAGGGTTATTCCAGAAGAACACATCACTAGTAGAAAATAATAATGCCAAGCTTGTCCGGTTCCTTGTGATGGTGTTCCGAGATGTTTTTATGACCGACTTTCACACAAATTGTTTACATTTATTTTGTATTTAACATATTCCATTCGCTATAAAGGTTCCGCTTCCGAAGTCATACATAAATAATTTTGATCACAACAAACAAGATAAATAAACACAATATCAAGCTACAGGAATACCAATGTGATGGAGGTAAAGATTAGAAGTCAGGGAAAATCCAATCATTGCCATTCGTAATTTAGGCTTAACATACATATATTGAAATTAAAAGTGAAAAGAGAAAAAAGGAAGAAAGCGTGACCTAAGAATTTTCATTATCAATTAAACAATAACATATAATCATAATATTTTGTTGAACTTCCCACACATGGAAAATTTAGAATGCACCAAATTTAGTGTAAATAATGCAAATTATAAATATCACCATACGTGGTCAACAGAACCGAAAATATGATGTTTAAACCAAAGCACATAATACATTCTATGAACACAGTTTGTTCCATGAAATAAGTACAGTTTTTAGGGTCCGAAAAGAGGGCTAGAAGGCCACGTCCACTACCCACCAGTCCGGGCGGTCCTTCCCAGAGCACACGTGACAGTTGGCGGCGGACAACGATGAATTGACGGGTGTGAATATTAAAAGATGCATTGACACACCCACACCCACACACGCATATATATATATATATATATATATATATATATATATATATATATATATATATATATATATATATATATATATATTATATATGTATATATACATATATAATATTATATTCCGCAAATTGCTAGAGAAGATGTACCTACATATACTGTCAATTGCTTAATGGTTTGGTTTTCCACGCAACGGGTCAGTGTACAGTGGGGTTCAGTTAAATGTAACTGGTCCCACGTCTCCAACGGAGTTCTTCAGGGTTGTTTGATCTATCTTCGGCTCTTTAATGTGTATATATATATAGATAATCTCAAAGTCAACTCAAGAACAGTGAATCGCTTGTAACCTTGGTGGTGTACTAATTACTAACCTGAGTTACGCCGATGACATAGATCTTATCAGCCGGTTAGTCAAGGGCCTCAGGTGTCTGATATCAATGTGTGAAGTTTATGCTACTGAACATAACATAACGTAGAATAGTCTAAAAACAGAGTGCATGCAAGCCTGTAAAATATTTTCTTGTTATTGACCCAGCTGTATATTTGTTTTGGAGAAAGGCTCTCTTTTTTTTTAGCCGTTCAAATACCTTGGGCACTGTTGGATAACCTGCCTCCTGAGCTTGACATTAAGCGACAATACAAGTCTCGTTGCATCACAGCAAACATGCTCAGAAGAAAATGTTACATGTGTACAAAGGAAACGAAGCTGACTCTCTTTAGGTCTCTTTGTATGTCTTTTTATATATCAGAGCTGTGGTGTAAGTATACTAAGTCTAGAATGGACCATGTTCACATAATAATTCTACGGTCAGCCGCTTTTGTGCTGCAGTCCTGTTGGCACCGGAGACCTGACCTGAAAAAGAAAGAAATGTGGCTGTTAGGCTCATAAATATTGCTTTGGCTCATAACCCATCCTGCACGACCCCGCCTCTAAGGCTCAGGCACTTCCCTTGGCATGTTCCAGCACTGACGAACAGTCTACAGATGAACAGCCAAGGGAGCCCTTAAAAAGGCTACCACTTTTCCCTTCCTTTCCCGCATTCGTATTTCTCTGTTGTATTTGATTTAATTGCCCTCTGCCTCATACAGACTTATTCTTTCTTCCCAGCACCCTACCAGGTTGTCCTGTACTGATTTAATACCTCTCTTATTCCCTGGAAGATCACCCTTCAATCCCAAAAACCATGCAACCCTTTTCTCCTCCCCCCAACTTCGAATTTGTTCCAAGCTCTTACAATTTTGGTCTTCTCTCTTCCATTCTCTGAAAACCCTGTCCCTCCTTTCATTATACGCCGTACCCCCAAATTGCCAGTGGTCTAAAGTTTCTTCATCCCCAGGTGCTCATAATTTACATTTACCGTTGCTTCCTGGTGTCGATTTTTGTTGCCTCTTTTGAAGATTAATTACCCCCGCCCTACATTGAAATAATATTTTAGATCCTTTACCACCATCCCAACACGTACTTTTCTTTGGTTTTTCCATTACTCTATATGCATTTAATGTATTATTCTCTCTAACCCCCTGTTTCCATTTATCTGCCCACGCTTGCATTACTGTTTTCCAAACATAAATGTTCCAGTCGTCAACTTCATCCGGTCCTTTTAGGTCATATTTTTCTGCAATCCCATCTATGTCTCTGACCCGTTTTGTTTGTTCTTTCATAAACTCCATGCATACATTCTTGCACCATCTGTTGTCATCTGCCTCTTGCAGGTAGCCCCAGTAGTTTAATTTTGATTTTGCTATCCTATCAGTGATACCTGCCTAGTCTAGTTCCCTCAGTGGCAGCACATGGCGGTGAACCCAGAATCCATTTCCCCATTTCATTCTGTACCTTTTCCCTCTGTTTTATGTCTTCTCCATTAATTGAAATTACATCCAGGGCATAGAGCATACTTGGTACTGCTACCCTATCCCATAATACCCTCGCTCTGAAGGCCCTATTAAAACTATTGTTTGTTGTGGCTTTGATCATACCCTTTGTGCAGTTGACTTTCTGTTGAATTCTCTGTATGGAGTATCTGAACATTCCCCTGCCTGTTGTCTTAATCTTTATCCCAAGGTAATCATAAGCATCTGCCTTCCCAATTTCGATCAGCTTTTCCTCCCCTTCCGGAATTTGAAATTTGCCTATGTGCCATATCCTTTTCTCATCTGTTTTTTCCCCAAGGTCATGATTTGGCTTTTGTCTGTACTAAACTCTAGTCTGCATTTATTGCCATATTCTCCTGTAATTCTCTGGGAGATTCTGTCATTAGCACAATATCATCTGCAAAGAAAAGACCCGGTATTTTAAGTCCCTCTACTCTTACCCCCTTATCACATTTCATAAGGTTGTCACCCAATTTTGTAATATACAATGCAAACAAAAGTGGGGAGAGAACACACCCCTGTAGACACACCCATATAGATGGTGCTACGGTCATAAACACACCTATGCCGCCATGTTGGATTCTAGCTGCATTACAATAAAGTGTTACCATCGAGAGCGGTCGCTAAACTTAAACCAATTTAAACAGATTAGTAGTGTGTTACAGTAACTCCCTCGGATGGTTCCTGTGTTATCCAAAATTTTGTAGTGTTGGTGCTATGTTTGCATCAAGCGAGATGAAATCCTTTTCCAAAGTGCAGAGGACAGCTATTTACAGTTTTACATACGGACTGGATAGCTTTGACAATGAAGTAATACACTCACACTCCGTTTTAAATGGTGACATTCGCTGGAGCTCGCTGTTGTGGCAGACCTGGTCTGTACCTTTGTAGACAGTAACGGGTAACTGCTAACAATTTTAAACTTACTTCATTCGCAATGTGCATTTTACTCACAGTGATCATCTTTTGATTGTTACACGTGTTTCTTATCACCCTTTCATATGCATTATTTGATGCTATTGTTATATAAGCCTACTTTTCTTTTCATGTGTCTGAAATAAAGCTTATCTCATCTTATTTTATATACATGTATACTCTCTCTCTCTCTCTCTCTCTCTCACTCTCTCTCTCTCTCTCTCTCTCACACACACACACACACACACATATATATATATACAAACATGCACATACCTACACATATACACACCAATATATGTCTATATAAATATCTGTGTGTGTTTTATTTTTTATATATTTATATTCGTACATACGAATATGATATTGATTGTGGTGACTTATATCACACAAACCATAAAAATGGCATGGTGCATGGTAAAAAACCGTTTTGACTTTGTTTCGAATATCTCTGACTGAATATGAATAACAGCATTAGTAAAACTTTAATTTACCATACACGAACATCAACAAGAGAGCTGGTTCCCATGATGGCCCATCAAAAAAGGAATAATGCACAGGAAAAACCTGTATGGAAGTATTGAAAGATTATAGCGCCCCGGTATATATCATTGCTCCTAGTAGATAAATGAAAATAGGAGCGGAGATATTTTGTTTTAAAATAATTTACTGCCTCGCTGGCTTTATGTCGGAAGAGAATGTTTTCCATGGTTTGCTGGCTTCAATTTTAAAAGTTCTTGTTTTGTAGGATAAAATAGCGTTTTCGGTGAAAGTACTACCCTTTGCTGTAGTCTTTGGGTTATGATGGAGAATTGATGAGATGAGCTCAAGAGTCTGTAAATATGGCTGGGCGACAATGTTTAAAATCTTATACATCACAGAACAACGTTTAAATATGACATTCTTGTTTAAAAAGGTATCCACTTGATGGTAGACAAAAATTGCTAGAGTCCATATCACGAACATTGCATTTGAGTATCAATCCAGCAGCACTTTTCTCAGGCAATACGGATTTATTGCACATCAGAAGATGGCCCGTAATGGCAAAGTGTTCAAAAGTACTGAAAGCATTGAGCAATTCAATTCTTTGTCCAACATACAAGTTACATGCCAAAGAATAATGTGAAATGGTTGTGAAAGCAACTACATATTTGCATAGAGGCCTGTCAACAAGGTTGCATTGAAACAAAGCATTGACTGACAGACGGCGACTCCATGGTTCAGGTCTCTATTACGAATCTTTTACTTGCTTTGTCAAAACTACATCCCACCTGGACCTCGTGGCCAAATCCCCAAGCAGGAGACATAATGTTGAATTTAGAGATGATGCCACAAATTGTTCTCAAATATACAGTACAACCTGCCTACGAGCCTACATCCGCTAAGGGACCACCTGTGCTAAAGGAACAGCCTCGATATGCACATTAGCATATTTTAGTTTAGTTTTAGCGGCCTCAAGGGACCACCTGTCAGAAAGGACCATTTTTCACAAGTCTTGAAGGTGGTTCCTTGAGACAGGTTCCACTGTAATTCTTACTATCACTTGTCAATTTAATTCCCAACCACTTTTAAAGATCTTTTCGAATAGCAAGTTGGCTGGGACACCGAAATATAAAATGATCCCAATCTTCATGGCCTGAATGGTAGTGGGGACAATAACTGTCTATTGTTTTATTCCATCTTAAAAGATTTTCTTGAATTCCGAAACTACTGGTTCTTGCTTTAGAATTTGAAAGTGCGCTTTCGAAACATTTTATTGTAAATAAATAATACTCTCCAAATAACGATCTCTTTAACTTTGTATAAGTAATCAAGGATTATTTGTTATCAATATCAATATCCTTGAAAAATCCGTGACCACAATTCTCAGTGCTTAGTCTCTTAAATGAAAATAGCCAGTCTCTCTTCATGGCCCATCACAATGACCAAGCCTGCTTTTATGCAAATTTTCTCAATATCCTTCAAAATACAACCGGGAGGAACTTCACCTATTCTAAAATGGTCTGGCTATATCCTGAAAACTTTTTCTTGCATAATTTTGATTTGTCAATTCCAAACTTTAAACGGTGAAAAAATTAACCCTACAGAGGTCTTGTGTGTGTGCAAGTGGCAACCAACCTTGTTCACCCAGCGTAGCCTCAACAGCTGGTGTCGCACTTATACGTATGATTGACCTAGCAGCTGAATGCTGAATGGACCTTATGATGTTATTGCTTTCTTGTGTGTAACAAAGCTAAACCACAGAACAGGGAACTGCAGGCAGTTTCGTTATGTAATTCCATATACAGTTATTTAAAGAAACTCTATTTACATTTTTATGACCTGCCAAGATGCCGCTCATATAGTTGATAAGACGATGTGCTTTGGGCTTCAGATGTAGGTTAACCGGACCACTGTCTACAAGGCTGCTACTGAAAAAAACCCTAAGTATTTTGAACTTTTACATTCACCAATGTTCAAATTGCCAAGTCGCCACCTTTTATCTTATTTTGTCTTTTTGCTATTGACTATACCTTTTTTATTTCTCTTCATTAAATTTTATTCCCCATTTTCTCTGACTGGGCCTCACTTTCAGCTATGAGTGCAATATCGTTGACATAGAAAAGGACTGATATTATTAGTTAGTACGTGTCTGTTCACGAGATACAAGAAAATATCCACGTGAAAAGATTTGTATCTCCTTCAGCCGTTGGCTTTATGGGATACAAATCTTTTCACATATATATTTTCTTGTATCCCCTGAACAGACAGGTAGTGACGATTATATCCTGCAATAAGACTATAAATGTGAAATAAAAACCACTGAAAAACATGTGAAAAACAACAATTTATAAAAGAACATCAACCATTTAACAACATGTAGAATACTATATTTGGCAACAAGGTCTTTTTTCAACTGAAGTTGGTCTATTTTTACTGATATCAGTAATATGATTCATAAGCCTGATCGCAAAACAGGTATACAGAATTTGTATACCTGTTTGGTGATCAAGTCCAAAACGAGTCTAAAGCTATATACCCCTGATGCTGCTCATTAATATTCTTGAGCCTGATCGCAAAACAGGTATACAGAATTTGTATACTTGTTTTGTGATCAAGTCCAAAACGAGGCTAAATTATGCATTCCCCTAATGGTGCTCTTTAATATTCATGAGCCTGATCACAAAACAGGTATACAGAAATTGTATACCTGTTTTGTAATCAAGTCTAAAACGAGGTTACATTATGTATACCCTGATGGTTTTCATCAATATTAATGGGCCTTATAACAAAACAGGTGTACAGAATTTGTATACCTGTTTGGTGATCAAGTCCAAAACGAAGCTTAATTATGTATACCCTTGATGGTGCTCATTAATAGTCATGAGGCTGATAGCAAAACTGGGATACAGAATTTTCATCTATTACAGGACATATATATATATATATATATATATATATATATATAAAATACATTTTGGTATAATATGCCTTTGTCCCTTTTTGTGAATTTACAACCATGACTAACACTTGACTATTTACTCTCTTCTCTCCAATTTTTTAATGTGTGAGTTGCTTTCTTCGAAGATACTCGTCTTAAATTACCTGCAGACTGTCTTTATCAATACATTCACAGCAAGCCAAATATCTGAATATTTGATTAGCACTGCTTCCACTTTCAATAACACCTGTACTAACAGGACAAAATTTGTGTGTCTTACTTCCATTGACGCCATAGAAGGGTGGCATCTGGTTAGCCGATGTTCAAATATGTTCTCAGTAGAGCATATAGACAATGGCCAGTTTGTCCTGCTTTCTGGGGATATTTGTGGGGTAACAAATTCTCGATAAATTATATTTTCCCATTGGTCTTAAATTGGCGGCTTCAGTTGCCAAAGGGAGACTAGTACTACAGCCGTTTGCACAGACAATTAAATACATAGATGATTTCAGAGGATCTGCAAGTCTCAGTGGACACAAGAGTCCTTTAATTGCCTTGAACAGATTTTATGAAACCTGGCTGTTGATGAATCTGAGCACAATGCAGTTTCACGGACAGCAAATGGATTGTCTTGGTAAACACTTTGATCTCATCAAAATGACTATGTCCATCCAATCTGAAAAAAATTAGTGTGGGACATATTGAGTCAGTGGTCAGATAAAGTTCCCACTTCAAGGCAGGAGATGCAACAAATTATTGGCAAGCCTCAGTTTGGTGCCAAGTGTGTACAGCAGGGCGTAGTTTTTACTGCACACAGTTGACAGCACTTTAAGGTCAGCCTGATTGAATGGCTATCACAAATTAGAAAGCTGATGTTTAGGATGGTTAGAAAGGACATCTGAAAGCCAAAATGTAAATTTCAATTTCGAACAGTGTTTTTTTTCTTTTTTTTCTTCTTCTTTTCAAAAATGCGCCACATTTGCTACATGAAAACGCGGTCATTTTCTCTGATAGTGGCCCCAGATCTGAGATGTGGGAAAGTGTTAGTAATGTCACAAACACAACCCACTGGCTAGGGTGATGTGTCATAAGTCAGAGTCACTTCACTTACCCAAGAGTTACGGCAGATACAGCAGAGCAGAGTGATTCTGGAGAGTCTGAATTGAGTTTGCATGTACGTGGTCTGTTGAGGATGAAAAAGAATTAATAAGAAAAGTTGTAGCAGCAGAGGAAAAGTTCATTCCGCTTTACAGACATAAGGGGGATGCCCAGAGCCCTGCTGTCCCATCCCTAGTACTGCAGAGTACAGCTCTGGGACAGCCAGACGATCCCAATTTGCCATCAGGGCAATGATAATTAGTTGCAAAAGAGATCCTGCCTATCAGTTAATTACTAGACGTCATTTAAGAACAAGCATGCATGCAATAAATTGGAATTTGCATCAGGGTTGGCTGGGTCTTGTAGTATTTCAAATTCCAGCATTCACAGAAACAGTTGCAGCCTACACCTTTGGTGTGTCAAAGTCTGTACAAAGAGGTCATTTTTCCTTCTGGCTTTCAATATCAAAACTTCTACCCGGAGGTAACCTCGCGACCCTTGCAGTGCAGTAATTTACGTTTCCGTATACATCGTGATCAGTGGATCTGCTTGTGATTCTTTATTTCAGGTCCTGTTTATTTTGTAATACTGGTAAATATTTTTGTCTGACTGACTTATTTTTGGGTCCCTATTAACGACAAACACACAATAGGATTATTTTTTTCTACCCAATTATTGGAAGCTGGCCGTGGACTCTGACAAATAGTGGTACATGACTCGCAATATACATAGTAATTGGACATACACATTACGGTGGCCTGTTCTAGACTGTTGAACCATAGACATGGGCATGGAACAAGATCGGTCCTTGTAAGTCCATGTTTTCCCCCATTTTCCCTCATCCATTGAATCAAAATACTTAAACACACGCAAGTTTTGTCACGATGTAATTTTTTGTAACAACATCCCGGACCGGCGTTGTCACTGGGTCAGTCAAATAATAATGAGTGACACATTGTAACAGTGGTAGAGCTGCGGACCTATAGTTTGGTGCAATGAAAGCTTTGAAATCAGAATCATACTGAAGATTATTTTATGAATACTGTGAAAAAAATTGTGAATCACTGTTCCTGGTTTTATGCGTAATGCCAAATTTGGCTAGTTCTATGAATCCTTCCATTGCCTAACGATGAGACGCATTTGGCAGCATCAGTATTTTTTTTGTTTCTTTTTTATTTTGTTTGTTTGTTTCTTTGTTTTATTAATTTGTTTTCTTTTTCTGGTTTAAACGTATTTTATTCCCTGACAAATCAATTAAACAGAGCGGGAAAGTGGTTTTCAAAGCAGCGTGTCATAGAAGGCAAGAAGGGAGGAGGGCTTAGCCCTATTTTAAACCCTCTTGCTGGGAATAGACAGGGAGGCAGGACAGACAAACACCACACAGCCCGGCGCTTTCCTCCACGCTGTAATCCTGTCTTGATTGCAGCAGAGTTTGAATGGAGGCAACATGTTGCAGGAAGACTCTACAGTTCAACAAGACAGACAGAAGGGCTGGCTGTATAAAGCTAAACCGCTGATCATCCACATCTTGGCACTCCCCCACACAGTGATGGACGATGGCAATGGTTGTAACTAGAAATCATACAAAATATATAGTCGCTGTTGTACTTTCCTTATGCACACAATTCATGTTATGGTATCTCGCTGGAAACGTTTAGTTTTCACAGTATATTCTTGAACTGAGAGAAAAATAATTCTGTTGTCCTCAAAGTACAATTTAGTGATCCCAATAAAATTGTTTGTAGAGTAAATGGAGCAAAATCTGAAATAGATGTATGTAAGCTGTCTCTTTGGATTGTGTAGAATGGACAAATAAACAAATAATGCCAAGTATCTTCTGCACCTTGCCCACAGTGACAATTCGGGGATCCACATAAACCAATGGCATGTAGGTGAGCATTCAACTGACTGCAGCCCATCCTGAGCCTTCCTTGAATGACAGCCGAGTGTCTTTTTCCAACATTATATAGTTAAGTTTTTTAAATTGAGTGAGGGAGTTTCGAATCTATGTGTTTCTTGACTTTACTTAAGGAGTTAAAGTTTTAAATGTTAAGCGGGAGCTGATTCCAAAGTCTCGTGGTGCTAGAGAAATATGTATGATTAAATAGATCTGTTCTAGCTGTAAAATGAAGAAGGTTTTCAGCTTGTCTTTTATTGATTTGATCTGGTTCTAATTGAATAAAAAATCTCACTTAAATATTCAGGGGCTAAATTATGAGTAATTTTATACATTTGGATTAACTTGTTAATTTCTATTCATTTGGCCAACGTCTGAAGGCCCATTTATTCGTATAGTTTAATATTAGGGGCTGTTCTCATAGCACCAGGGATGATACGTGCGGCAACCAGTTGAATGCTTTCTAATCTTTGAGAGTCACCCTGTGTGCAGCCATCCCAGACCATGCTACCATACTCCATTAGTGATAGAATGAATTATCTGTATACTATTTCAAGGGTTTCTCTGTCTAGTAAATACTGTAAACTTTTCACGATATTTAGTTGTTTGGAGGCTCTAGCAATAATAAGGTCAATGGAATCGTTCTATTGGAGGTAGGATTGCAGTATTATCCCTAGGTGTTTACGTTGGTCGATGTGTTCTAATTGATGATTCTTGAAAGTTAAGGGAGGGAAAGACTTGATTTCTCCTCAGAGATACTAACATAGCATCCATTTTCAAGGCATTGAATGTCACCGTCCATGCTGCTGACCAGGAGTCGTCAGAGGACAGGTCCTCGTTTGGACTGTCTGCAGTAAGGTGGGGAATATCGACAGTAAGATATAAAAAAATGTCGTCAGCGAAAAGTTTGATTTTGGAATGAGTAATATCAACGATATCATTAATAAACATAAGAAATAACAGAGGACCAAGAACAGAACCCTGAGGGACGCCTGCATTAATAGTACCCCAAGTAGAGGTTTTACCGTTAATAAAGACTCTTTGCTGACGATATGAGAGATAATTTTAAACCATTTAAGCAAGGAGTGTGAGATTCCACTACATTTGGATTTGAATAGCAAGCTTTGGTGCCGTACTCCGTCAAACGCTTCACTGATGTCCAAAAAGACTACTGGGGCTCTTTTTGGAGATCAGTAGCGAGAGAACGTTCATGATGAAGGGATAGGAGTTGATTAAGGTTAAGTCTCTGTGCATGAACCCAGATGGAGTAGAAGTAAAAAAGTACATTTTCTCTGAAGAAATTAAAAACACATTTAAAATCTACCTTTTCCATCACTTTTCCAGCACAACAAAACAGTGAAATGGGTTAGTAGTCATTACATAAGTTGGTATCACCCTTCTTATGCAAAGGTGTGACATGGGCCTGTTTCCGGGAACTAGGACAGACTTCCTGACTTAATGATAAATTAAACAATTTTGTTAGCGAGTCGCAAATAAATAGTGGCCCCTCTCGCAGTAGAATAGCACTGACACCATCAGGGCCGGTGGCCTTTGTGCGATCTAAGCTTTCTAGGATATCTAAAACCTCGTCACGATTAACCTGAATTCAACTAAGAAGTACATCTGGTGGATTTGTGGTTGGTAGTGCACGGGCTCTGGATATGTCAATATTACTCTGGTCGAGAAAAAAGTTGTTAAAAATTTCAGCTTTGGAGATATTATCAGTCACATGAAAATTATCACGAATTGGTGATGGGATAGCATGGGATTGATTACGATTCAAAATTTAACCGTAAGTCACCATGCTTTTTTTTTATTCGCATTCTTTAAAGAGGCCCCTAGTTTATTATTATAGTTTTACTCTGCTGTCTTTAACTGTATTTGGTATTAGTTTTTAATGGTTGTGTAAAAATTCCAAAAATGAACGTCATATTTTTCATTCTTGGCGCTGTTGTAGGCGCAATGAATTTTTTCGGCTTGTACATCGGAGAGAAGAATTAAACCATGGTGAGTCCAACAGATGCACTGTGATAGATTTGCCCGGAATTATTATTATTATTATTATTATTATTATTATTATTATTATTATTATTATTATTATTATTATTATTATCATTATCATTATCATTATTATTGCCAGACCGATCCTTAACATTGTCGTATTTGACGAATCAATGTCACTTTGCACAAAGTGTTCGTTACATAGGCGAGTTACGTACCCAAGGCCATGCCACTTGTCCCCGTAAGTTTTGAATGCACGGGTCCATGCTTTCAGTAATTTTAGGTCTTTAGGGGAACGCAAACAAGCTGTAGAACTTGTTTTTTTAGAATTATCAGCAACAAACTGACCCATTCAGGGTGGGAATGAATATTTTCGCATGCAGTTTTTATCTGGTTGATGGAGGGTGAATAAAATATGCTTAAACCAAGTGATACTTGACAACCATAGCTCGCAAACATGGCCACAATCTTCCCTGTCAGCCAGTGGTGTTGCGTTTGTGTCTTCATAACCTTCCGCACCTTGAGGGTGTCGGAAATGAACGGAAAGTGCCGATTAAAGGATCAGTGAGTTTTTTAATGAAAGTGTGAAATAAAGTATTACATTCACATCCATTTTTTTTAAAGTGCACAATATGGAATTAAACCCATGAGTCACCCATGTGGCCATTTGAAACCAGTTCAAGCTGACCTGTTATATCAATAAATAATTTACCACACAGAAAACCAATATCTCTATCAGCTTTCTTCGTTAAATACAGGAGTTCACAGAAAGCTGCTTTTGCCAGAGACCCCAAACGAGAATATCTCTACACAAAGGAGGTCTTTTATAGTTTTCTGTTTGTGTTTCCACTTGGATTATCTTCCTGCTTCTTTAGATACAAAATATGATGATACAAAGTTTCTTGGTCGTTCCTTTTTGGTCTATAACTTCAGTTTGAAGTTATCTGCTTGGAGATGCACTTCTGAATTCTCTCGCTGGGTTTAATTTTTCTAATGCATGTTCTTTTGAATTTATAATTTTGATGAATGGCTTAAATTGGTTATTTCCTAATTGCATGTAGCACGCTTTAACTATTTCGCCGGAGATACTTGTGAATAATAATTTATTTTAAAACTCACGAGACACTCTCCATGTTGCATGCTGGTCAAGTTTCTTTGCCTTTTTCCATATGCTGAGGAAGTCAAGTGTGTTGCCTTCTGGCCAGTCCAAGTTTGATGCTATGAAGTATTTGTGGTCCAAAACTTATCAGTTTGGGCATAGAATTCAATGTATTCTGTCAGCCAGTATTTCAGATGCAAATCTTTGACTTGTTTATGCCAAAACATGTATTAGAGGGTGGACCCTGGAGAAAATGAAAATGCCTGCCTTTATTTATGGTAATCGTGGAATTCGCTTTGTTCTCATCACTATCATTGAAAACTGTTGTCCACTTCTCTTTTCATGGAACTTTTATGTATTTTGGTAACAGTTTTAACATTCAGGCATTTTATGCACACATTGAAGTGCATTAAGTGTTCCAAATGTAGTGGGACTGATGTTGTTTTTTATAATTGTCTGATGAGCATAGTTTGTTATTGTTAAGATCATGTCATGTTGGCTCAAAGTGTTTGATGTACTGTATGCATCTTTGGCTCTCTCTCTCTCTCTCTGTCTCTCTCTCTCTCTCTCTCTCTCTCTCTGTCTGTCTCTCTCTCTCTCTCTGTCTGTCTGTCTCTCTCTGTCTCTCTCTCTCTTGTATAAATAATTAGCATCTAAATCAACTGACTGACAATTTACCTATTTCTTATTATGAATAGAAAAAAATCAGACTGTTATATGAACAGCTATACTTACAGTTACCTTTAGGAATTTCAACATGATTTCTCGTTCCTTTTCTTTCTTTTTACAGAACCTAAATCTTTCTCTGAGAAATAAAGTAGAATTTTACAATAATTAGGACTGTTTTACATTTTGACCTTTTGAACTTTATTGAACCATGAGTTAGATGTACATTATGCTTGGCTGACTTGCAGATGACTTACAATGGCATACTACATTTTTTGAGTTCTAAATTATTATCGTAATAAATGACTTATCAAATGACTTGTTGGATTTTATGCTTTCTTGAACATTTATATTTTCTTTCAAAAATACTTCTGGAAACCATACTTGGAATGTGACTGCTATGCTCACAATTTTTGGCATTGTAATGAAATTTAACTGCTGTTTTTGCAACTTTTGACTACGGTTTTGTGTTTCAAGGCCTGATGTCACTTCTTTGTGGCTGTTGTTTGACATTTAAACCAGTGTACTTGCAAATTCTGACAATGTATTAACTTTTGACCACTATATTTACACATTCAAAACTTATCTTTTTGAAATACTCTTAGTTTACCTCCTTTAAAACAACAACATGCCTTTAGCTACATGTCTAAAACACATCGAATTGTATAATCATGTTGTTTGGATTCTTGTTGATGCTCATTACAGGCCTAGGGAGCTTTTTCTGGTGGATTGATGTTGGTGTTAGACTTTTATGGATGATGATCATGTTTGAGACAATGGTTGCAACTAGTACCTTTTAAATGCGGAATTTTATTCATAATTACAACAAATTAGGAACCTTTGCTTGCAAATTCTCTGATGTGCTGCATATTGTGGTCCCTTTTCCTGAATTGTACGGTCCTATATGCACATGAAGCTTGCACCTGTTCAAGCCAATTTATTAAAATAGGTATATATATATATATATATATATATATATATATATATATATATGTCTTTATTCGTACACAAAAGGTACACTGAGGAAAAAAAAAAACAAGTTACATAAAAAGCAAATACATAATAAACATACCTGTACAGAGCCGCCAGTGAATCAAATATACAGAATTAAAGAAGGAAAAAAAGGACGGCTGTTATTGCTAATCCATATCAAGGCATATATCCATTACTATACTGACTATACTGTACATAGATAGTGAATAGTCTCACACAGTTGTTGCCTGGTAAAAATGGTGTCCAATTTCGCATGTCTGGCCAAGCAAAGTTCTCTGATCATTTCGGTGTGACAGACGTTATAGTTTTCTTGCGATAGAACTGCTTTATCCGTAATAGATCGCAAGATACTTTGCAAATTTGATCTATTCAAATTGTATTTATGTATTTGATAACTGGATGAGACATAGTTTAAGGAGTTGTAAACTGAAGAGCAACTACCTCCAAGTGCCACAAATCCACATGTCTTCACAACACTGTTCTCACTATTAATTACTTTATGAAAAAAATTCATGAAACGTTTATGTAATTGAACTTCTACTGGTAAATCCCTAGAAATAAGTGGTAGTAACACATTATGTGTTCGATACGGTAGTCTCCAAAGAAATCTAATGGCCTTTCTCCAGGCAGTACTGAAACGTTCCACTTCACGCCTAGAGAAGTCCCATAACTGACAGCCGTATAAAGGCATGCAGTAGGTTTTAAACAATTTGTGTCTTACGTCAGGGAACGCATACCCAAATTGGGCCATTAAGAGATTCACTGCTGTTTGAAATCGACTGATACAATTATTCAAAAGAAAAAACTTTTGGCATTCTGTCATGTTAAAACTAGACATGGCTCTTTTGACCCTATGGCCCTTTGCACATACGTTCTGGACGTTTTTGGGAACAGACGAACTATAAATTTATGTGATTCCGCTATACATTGCAAGGTACATTGCCTTTGGTCGGAATTGACTTTAATGGGTGACTATCTGTCTCGACTCAGGAATGAAATTTATTTCTTAGCATTGATATTGGAAGATAGAAGTTGCATGTTCTGGTAATTATTGAATCTCTACGTGTTGCTGCACTTAACTTTGCTTGGATTTTGGCTTGATATTTACCAATATTGGTTGTTTTCTTGAACTATTTGTAAGGAATTTTTTAACATAAAAATGTATCCCACATGCAGAGGTCTACAGATGGTTAAGATAGTATGCTTCACATACTGAGTTATACGCTCTCATGACAATATGTTACATAAGTGGTCTAGCACTCCCGCGAGATCCTTTTTGATAATACAGCACGACTGGTCTAGCACTCCAACGAGATCCTTTTTCTTTGTTTGAATTTACTGGCGCCAAAAATTCTAATTCAAACTTTGGCGCTGTTTTTCACCTAGTTCAGACGTGCACTTGTCTTCCTTAGTTGTTCTTGTCTTCAGGAGATTTGAGGGAGGTGCTTCACAATTTATATTATTCCATTTGTTGAACTAATTTTGTTTAATTTTGCTTTTATTACATTTTGTTGTGTAGTCGCAAGATATTACGTGCGACTAAATTAAAGTATATTGAACTGGCTTCAATTAGTTATTTTCCTGTTCATACAATGTATAACCGCACATGAAACCGGGACATGAATGCTCGAAACTGGCCATTGCTGTGTACTTTTTAAAAGTGCAAATTACGTAGCACCAGGTCGGGATAGCCGTCTTGCATCTACCGCCCTCCCCCCCCCCCCCCCAATTGTTTACATTCAGGAAATGTTGAAATGGCTATTGATTCAATGTTGTTTTGACAAAAATGTGATTCATCCAGCACAATGCCTCGTTCATACCAAATAATGAGGAGGAGGAACAAAACTCTGCTGCCCTGAGTTTATTTGGAAATATGTACATATACATATATATGTATATAACCCGAAGTAAGAGTCAGTGTCCTTGCTTTTTTTTTCTCCACCCAGGCCGGAGTGCATTCAATGGGATAACCCGGAACATATCAGTTTCTTCTTACCACAGAGAAAATTAAATAGACATGAAAATTGGTTATTTGAATTAAACTAAACACTTTTAGAATTTTTAATTTTGTCACTTGAAGAAGGCAAAACCCTAGCGTTGCGTGTAGTCACTTGCTGTTATCCACGGTAGCAATAGCCAAGTTTTCGTGGCTCCAGCTTTAATAATGTGGCAATTTTCATCATCTTCATAATTGGTCTTAAAAGTATTGCAGGATGTCATGCTCTATCAGCTGTATGATTGAGTTAAATTGAACCATTCAGCATCCTTTTGCTATCCAGGCATCTGCTCGTAGGAAAAGTAAGTACTACAATTCGCAGTCCTTGTCCATGGGGCTAGCAGTCAGGGCAGCCGTTGACTGGGGCTCACCTCCCTAGTTGCCATCATCAGCTGACGGTAATTTTGGGTCTTTCGCAAATTGTGCTCCCTTCCCATCAATGTCTTTACCATTCTCTGTAAACAACAAACAGACCAACTGTAAAACGAGACTTCAGTGCAAGTCTGTTCTGGTAATTAATGTTAATGGTTACTTAGACCGTATCATCATCACTATCGTCATCATTGTTATTAGTTAAAGTAGTGGAAGTATTGTTGTTGGTGTTCTTTTTATTATTATTATCATTATTATCATTATTATTATTATTATTATTGTTGTTGTTATTATTATTATTATTTTTGTTATTGTTATTATTTTTATTATTGTTATTATTGTTATTATTATTATTATTATAATTATTATTATTATCATTATTATTATTATTATTATTATTATTTATTTTTATTATTATTTTTGTTATTGTTATTATAATTATTGTTATTATTATTATTATTATTATTATTATTATTATTATTATTATTATTATTATTATTATTATTACTATTATTATTATTATTATTATTATTATATCTATATTGGCAGTGCAGCTTAAACATATTTATTTTTATTGGATTACACAAAAAGTTAATGATTCATGACTGGTCGAGGGGCTCTCCAAACATGGAGACTCAGAATGTTTACAGGACAGAACAAAGTACACCGGCCTAAACTGGCAGCCAGAAGGAAGGGTGACCGTGAATAGTGAACTTTTCACTCTATATTAATCAGCTGTATCACTACCTACTCTCCGAGTGCCTTTTTTCTTCCTTCTTTTTTTTCTCTTTTTTTTTTGCGAAAATGATCAAAAGGGGCCATGGGTTTGTGGTAGCGTGCTGGCATCATGGTATAATGTTCTCGGGCTCGAATTTCGAGCATGCACTTTTATTTTCTTTTTCTTTATGTTCTAATAGCAAATTCTTTTTTTGTCATTTTTTTTTTTTTTCAATTTTAATCCAACCTAATTGAATCTTGGGCATGGCGATTGTTTTGTTGGTATTTTTCCCCTTTAACATCCTTTTTTCTTTTTTTTTTTCTTTTTTTTTTTTTAAATTTCGAAGCAACATATTGTCGGTTGCCTTGTTGTCTTCACAGGTCGACACTTCAGCCTTTCGGACTTATACGGCCCTTTTGCCTTTGAGCTTCTCCGGTCCTAGTTTACTAACATTTCGCAACAAATATACACATTTGTAATATATATTTCCGACAACACATTTCTATATTGAGTTTTCCTTACCTCTGACCTACTTTGGGGTGAAGCTTCACTCATAATGCCTAGTTAAGATGTCAGTTTAGCATATTATAGTGACAGAGGGTTTTTTTCATGACACTTATTTTGTATCAGTGTCTTTATTCCGTGATTGTCACACGTACGTAGCGCTATTACTCTAACAGGTTTTTGTTTTGTTACAGGTCTCCAAACTGCAAAATGTACTGTTGTTTTGATGGCAACTTAACTCGTAATGAATTGGTAATATGCAATTTAAAGGGAACCATCTCTATCGCAGCATGATCAATGCTCAATATCATATATATATATATATATATATATATATATATATATATATATATATATATATATATGGGACCAAGCTCAGATTGAGGAGGCATAAAGGCATGCAGTAAATGAAACTATTCTCTGGAACAATCCTTACCCATACTGGGAATGGAATCTTCAATAGTCTGTCCGTTGATGGCGCTGTGTAACTGCACTTTCAGTGGAGTCGGAATGGGCTTGTCCCACTGCCCAGGTCCCAACTCCCAGAAGCCATCGGCAGTGCGCTTCAGGTCTCCCCATGCTGACTGCTTCTTTTTCCACAGTTTGAAGGAGGTGATAGGCACTCTGCAAGGAGTGACAGAGGGCATGTGATCACACACCACAAATAGGTCGTGTAATCATAAATAATGTGTGAAGACTTTACAACTTACAAATTTAAGATTCTATAAAACAAAGCTAGCACAACGGATTAAAAGAAAACATTCTGACAGTACAATTTGTTGAAAAGCATTTTACACAAAATGCACCTAGATCCATCATCATTTCAATCCTGGAGCCATCTCTGGACATGCAGGACATTTCTTCACTGACATTTCTTTACAGTTGTATGTCAGATTTACCCTGTACCCATGCATCAACCTTTTCAGTGTGGTGGTGTGGTGCGCTGCTGACTTTTCGTCACCCGGCTTAACGATGATGTAGCGACAAAACTTCAAACTAACCTTTCATTACGAGTCTGGACCTTGACATACCAGGGGTTGGTCCCCTGAAACTTGTATTGTATCTTGGCCTACCGGACACTGCACGGCTTGAATTTTTATTTTCCAGCGCCCATCCCCATTGGCTGAAAGATCCAGGTCACCTGTAAGCGAGAAAAGGAGGAGAAGGGTTATTAAAAGTATCAGGGTAATATTTCACGTGTATCAAACACAGGTCTATTTAAATGCCATTGCCATATAACCTTTAAAAAGCAGTTGTCAAGCACATAAGCAAGATCTATTTTTTGACTCATGTTCCCATGTAATCCATTTTCGACAACCTCAGATCATGGACAGAAAACCGTAACCCTACATAAACTCTTAAAATCGTCAACCAATGTTGTATGCCTTCAAAGGGTGCACAGAGATACCGGGTCATTCAGGCCCACTATGACCAGTCTGCCTATTCATTAACATTCTGTCTATTCATTCATATTCTGCCTGTTTATTAATATGTAAAACCGTGAATGTATACAACAATGGCCTGAACAGCTTCATGCCGGGAAATTAAACTTTGGCAATATATACATATATATTATCAGTCATTCCAATGTTCATAAAAATCAATCCAATGTTCTTGTTATTGAATTAAAATGCAAGAAACCAAAAGGTATGCTATTATGTGTGTATGTATGTATGTATGTATGTATGTATGTATGTAAATATATATACATACATACACACACACACACACACACACACACACACACACACACACACACATATATATATATATATGCCACAGCACTGTGCACACGGAACTCACTTGTCGGTAAAAGTACAAATGTACCAAAAGTACAGCCACTGCTTATTGTGGACACCTGTCTATTGCGGACACTTTTCCAGAACCAGAGGTGTCCGTAATAGACAGGTTTTACTGTACATCCTAGTTCATCTTGTGATGCCCCAACAAATGTTTTTTTTATAGGATTATAATGTCTTATATCAATAAATTTTGCCACACTTGCGTGTCGGAAAACTTGAACTACTTGTCAAGCAAAAATATTACACTAGGATTTGGACCGTTTTCTCCCGATTTGACAGCTATTTCCCCATGCTTATGATTTCCTTTCCAGCATGTGAATCCAGAAATCTTTCAAAGGAATATTCAAAACAAGAAGCCTAAAAGCGCTACAAAAGGACTTCCCTCACATTTGTACTTTGCCTGATGGATGAATGGACAGCGCCATCTTTCAAAGTGAAGGTATGCCAGCTCACCAGCAGGATCCTCTCGACAAACAGCACCACTGTCCTGTCAGTATTTTGACCAACTCATCAAAGATATCGAAGAGATTAATGAAATATCACTTGATATGTGTTTTCATCCCTCAAATTTACAATTAATGTCCTTCAGCTTTCGCACAGGCAATGTGTCAATATATATATATATAATATATATATATATGTATATATATATGTATATATATGTGTGTGTGTAAATATATATGTTTATATGTATATATATAAATATATGTATATATATACATATATATACATATATATATATATATATATATATATATATATATATATATATATATATATACATACACACTTTTTTAATGCCTGAGGGCATGCTCATGGGAGTCACAACATGGATGATGTCCGCCTTACAGATCTTTCAAAAGCATTTGATTGCTTATCATACTCATTCATCTCAGCTTATTTTCATTTCTCTGGAATCTTGACTTGCTCAAGACATATGCTAATGGATATTTTCTTTCAGCAAAACATATTCTATTTCAATCCCAGTTACAAGGACAACTACTGGTGGGTCACAACCTTTGCCTCCATTGGGTAAAAGGTCTGGAACAGGTTGCCAAACGAAACGCCAACTGACTAAAATTTTAATTTTGAATCACCAATTAAAAATCGAAATGGCCTTACTTGTTAATGATGTTTCTGGAGCACCGCCTTGATATCAGACGTTTTATGTCTATATGTCACCCAATTACAATTGCAAATATGCCTGCCCCTGTACAGTTATCTTGTATACTTAGCTTTGTTTAGGTTTAAGCTTTTAACGTTCACCTGCTGCCACATGATCCTTCATTATTTATTTATCACAACCCGGTAAATAATTGCTGTCTACAGCTAATTTGCATTTCCCTACAAAAGTATATCAATGTACTTTGCGTTGTATTCTGGTATGTCTGTACGGCACCTAAATTTTACCTGCAGCTCTTCACATCACATTTGCAGTCTGTAACATTGAGAATGACAAGAATGATGTGCTTTGGTATGCAATACCCCATTTTTGTAAAACAATCCTCTTCACATCCTTTTTTATGTAAACTAGATTTTTCTAAAGAGGTTGTTTGCGTTTTTTGGTGTTTTACATTTACGATAAACCATTCACCACCCAACCCTGGGAAGCAAACCTGACAGGCATTTGGTTCAAATTGTGCATGCCATGTTTACATCCAGAACGTATGGTGTGACCTCAACAATTAGTTGCTTATGTTTGTGGTGTGTTGTGGTGTGGTATAGGTGGGGTGGGGTGCAGTGAGGCAAGGAGGGGTGGGGTGACACTGTAGTGTGGTGTTTTATTTAGCACCCCAAATTCAGCAGTATACAAATCAGCATGAGTGCAGGGATGACTGACACTGGAGCAATTAAAGTGGGCTCTTAGACGCTTAAATAACAACAAAAAAATTATGGGTAAAATATCTTATAAGTAGTGATGCAACTAAATATTCAGACGTAAAGACAGAAGAAATGCCAAAAAATACATACAGTATTTTTCCAATGAAGGCTGTTAGCTGTACTTAAACATGATAGCGCAAATGTTGCGTTCACAGAGCCACACAAGCATGTAGCTCCAAGTTTTATATATCCATACTATGTGAGACATGAATTGGCAAAGTATATTGTTTCCTCCACAGGAGGTCCAGTTTGATATGTCATAAGTTTAAATTCAAGGCTGGTGTTCTTTGCAACAGATGTTACAATGCCCATGTTCAGAATTTTTTAGATCGTAGCAGAACTCAACAAAAAATGGCAACCATGAGAAAAAATAACAATATATTAACAGTAAAAAATCAGTATAAAGTAGGTAAATGAAATTATACACTTCGCAATGCAGATACTCTCATAATTAACAGACTGCAGGTTAATCATAATCCCTGGTAAAAGATTCTCCACAGGTACTGTCCCACAGTTCCAAATCCTATGGTAGGTGCTAAATAGTCGGGTCCGAATCCCACATGGGCAGAGTTTTCTTCCAATATTGTACACAAAACACGGTGCTGGTCCAAATACTACACAGGTAATGCTTGGTTCCAATGTGCTACAATTAAACACCAAATATACCAGTCCACTCCAAGGCACTGTCCACACTCTACATGTACAATGTATAAACGAGTATCTCCTTAGCAATAGCAATGGCTCACAGTCCCACTGGCTTGAAGACACACAGCTTCTGTCAGATCCAGCTTTCTCTTCCCCAGTCATGAAGGGATCAGCTTTATATACCAATGCTGAGAACTCTCACCAATATTCTACAGTTTTCAAATTAATCACACATGATACTTCCCTGTGATCTTTCCAGACAACATCAGAACTTTCCGCTTGTTTAGTACTGTGCATGTATGTGGGTCACCACTTCAGACCATTCCATTGTTCAGTGATCAGAGCTCAATGACAAAACAGGCCCCATGTTTTTGTAACATATAACATATTCTATGAAAGTTTGAGGCATATATAATTGCATTTTTTAGAAGTTCAACTGTAATAGTATTGCAATAAACTGTTTCAATAGTGCAATGATAACAATGAAATTGTCACTCACCTGCCTTACATTCTGAACATTTATCTTTCACATACACATAGAAGTCGCCTTTTATCGGTGAATGACCCAAACCTTTCCCCTGACCTTTGGCCTGTGACAATCAGATTTATCAAGAATTATGAATAAAAAAACTGAAAGCAGTGATCAACAAGGAACCAGTCTTAAAGTGAGAGATGCAAGCTTCTAAAATGCAGCATATAGACGAATTGGAATAAAGTGCACAGTGGAACCGTTCATGGGATTTGGGTTCATTTATTTCACTTTGGGATGCATATTCTGAAGAGATCGTCATTTTGAGGCACTTTTCCTGAAGTTTGTCTAGGTTAAGGAAAAATTTTCTTACTGAATATAACCACGAAAGATGTAAAATTGGTAGCTTGTGTGTGAACAAAGCAATTTGACGCCTGTTGCGCATTGTGGTGGCTGCCTTATGAAGATTACCAGGCCATGCGTGTCACTTGGTGTTGTTCTGACCGCTGGCAATGCAACAAAGTTTTGAAGCAATTGGCTTCATTCGGATTGAGGTGTATGACCAGGTCTACTGAAAAGCTGCCCTATTTCTGCCGTATGATGAACAGCTGGCAGTTTTTTTTAAAGCTTAAACATATTTATTTCATGTGGATGACCTTACAGGACATGGAAATGACAAATAAGTTGGGTTCTCCAGAACATGGAGACATACAAAAGTTATAAAGATGACAGACAGGACAGTACAATTGTTATTAACACAATTATTATCATACGTAAAAGCATATTGACAAAACCAGTCTGATTATGTGACAACAGCAGTCATTGAACTTTGTAAAAGTCGGAGTTTAATGTAGAGCATACAAAGGGTAATTGGCCATTACTGATATTACCAAATCTATCACCTTGAAGGTATGAGTCAGGACCAGTATCATTGGCTAGAGGAAAAGACGTCAGTTCAGATTGAAATAGTTGTAAGGAAAGCAATTTCCTTATGTCAGATGGACAGTTATTCCAGGGTCTAATTGCAGAGATCTAGTAGACAAGAGGTGCCTAAACAGAACGTTCTAAACCTAATGAGAAGTACAGACCTTGACAGGGGGTACCGGATTAGATCGGTAAGGAGGGAAGGGGCTGCCACATTAGACAGGCAGGAAAGAGTCAATCTGTGGTACATCTTGTAGAGGACAGGTTTAAAGCATTCACACCTGTTTGCAACTGTTGACCACCCAAGTTCATGCCATAAGTTGACATGTGGCGTGTGTTTCAAACCACCAGTGCCTATTTGGCAGCATTATAATGAATTGATTCAAGGCAATCAGAGAGCACTTCACCGCAATTATCAAACAAAACATAACCATACTCAAGAATTTTATGATTGGTCATTGAACAATATAGTCTCACTAGAGATTTGGCAGATTAAACCTTCTGGGTAAGGAGATTCTTTGATTAACTTTATATGTAATGCGTGTTGTATGGGCATGCCAACACAAGTCATGGCTCTAGGTGATTTCCAGATGTTTATGACTAACTGTCTCCAGAATCGGTGACTGTTGGTGTATTGTTATAAATAGTTCTCTCAACTATTGTCTATCAATATCATTTTGAAACAATAAACAAATGAAGAAAGAAGGAAAGTAATAAAGTCAATACAACTTACCCGAAAGCACATTCCACAGCTAAAAGAATCAAACCACTGCTCTCCATTCAAGGCCACATAGTGTTTGATAATGGTATTTTCTCCGACTTTTGGGGTTGGATGGGACAACTGACAGGTGCCCCCCACATGACCACCAGCTCCATAGTATGTGCCCTGTGAACAAGTCACTTTACATGTTCAAACATCGACCCAGTGCTGCCAAAATATACAATCAGCAAAGGATATTCATTTGTATGAATAGGAAGACAGCTTGTCAATCTATGGATATAGCCATTACTTAAGGCAAAGATGCTCTGTGTTCCTGACTTTGGCCAGAAGGTTATCAAAGCATTTTCAACCACTAAACCTGTTTCAATAAGTTTACTCCATCATTAATAGATTATCTTGCTAATGAAGCAAAGGCTGGCTATGTCAGAAATATGAAGGGGTGATCATTATTCACCGAATGGTGATCTGGAATACCTTTGAGGCTACATAATGTTGGAATGTACTTACAAGAAGAGTCATGAAATTCCACCATATCATGATTATAGGGGATTATAAAAGGCACAGAGTGCACCACCAGTCACTATTTATGACTAAAATATAAACATCCCATGGTAGATTGCTCAGAATCCCATTCCGTTCCAGTTGTCTCGTTCCAAATGTCTTTGCTCGCACGCTGTTCTAGTCACAGGATGAAACCCCATTATGTTCCATAATTTACAAAGACAAGGAGCTAAGTTTCATACACAAACCTCTTAAATTAAGCATTGTCTACGATAGACTTACAGAATGATATTGATGGTCAATTTACATTGAAATGTGGACCTATGCTAATTATTTCATTTGATGTTCCAAAGAAACCTTCAAGTCAGCCAAGAATATAATGGTTGAACATAAATCAGTAAATGTACAAAATAAGGAGCATTAAATGCCTTTCACTGTGTAGTTTAGAAGAGTTGGTGTTAAATGTTTTCCAGAAACAAGTTTAATCACCTCTGTACAAGGATATGTTGCCGCTTTTGAGCAACTTCTGTCCATCATAACAATGACACATTGGGCTGTAAAAAGTGTAACTGGATATATAATGCATATATTGAATCACACCCTAGGCCTTACTTTAGGGGAGGAGGCATTTATGAGTAAAACGATTGAGAGATTGAAGAGGGGGTAAGTTGCTTGTTTAACGGATTAGTCTCCTTGTTTTTTCTAAACCACTCGGTCTGTTCTGTGGCTGAGGTATGATCTCAGTTTCTCACTGTTAATAATGGAACATATTTTCATGAATTGTAAACTGTATACAATTCTGTGGACGGAATTGGGAAACAAAATCATAAAATCCAATGAGTTTCACTAAAAGTATTAAAGCCTGTAGTTTCATTTGATCGAAAAGTTTTAAACGATACACAAAATCAAATAAAGCATTTACTATCGTGTTTAAGTTTTTTATTTCGTCCACGAAATAGGGTAATCTTTCAATTTTATCGAAATTATTATCACGAATATCTAATCATCTTATCAATTTTGTCAGCGAAAACGGTAGCCAATTTACAGAATGCTAAAAGATTTATCCACTTTTGTGCACAAAATTGGAAGAAATGACAGACAAATTTATGCTTAATGGAACATGTGCACAGAATCGGAACTGAAATTATGGAATCGTATAAAGCCAAAAAATTATTATTGTTGTCATTTTTGTGAGTTCCTACAAACACTTGTAGAGGGCATTGGTCTCCCTGTCTGGGAATAAGTCAGGTGCTAGAGTGTCAATTCAGCAGGCTGTGGAAGATATCTCTCATAGGTGACTCCATGGCAGACACAAAGCGTAATAATCATTTTTTGGAGGATTTTCTGCGTCATATTGCAGCATGGCCAATGTTGAATGGTATTCTGTCTGTTCGGTGTCCCTTTCATCTATTTTTAGTCTTTTTTTTGTTTAGTAGGCCTAATATCCTTTTTTCATCTTTTCAGCATGCCAGACGGTCAAAATTAAGACATACACGCATGTACGAGATTTGCTAGTTTCTAATAATGTCGCCAAAGGAATATGACACTGCAAAATTCCAAGCTGTTACTCTTGGCAAGCTAGGGTTCAAAACGTAACACTTCACCAATTTTATGGACAAAATTGATAAAGTTTTCGAATCCTGTGTGTTCTAGAATTTGTAGGACAAAGGTGAGGTAGTTTTTGTGATTTCGTGTGGAAAATTCAGGAATATGATGATTCTGTTGATAGAATTGTATTATCCGCGAACATAGTCTTTATACAAATTTGTGCACAAAATCAAGAAAGGTATGGATTGTGTGAATAGACAAAATTGGAAAGCTTTTGAGATTGATTTTGTGGAGAAAATTCAAAACCTTACCTAATTCTCTGGACAAAATTGGTAAATTTAAGGATTCTGTGGACAGAATGAATAATCGTAATGTTGTTGTGGACACAATTGATATATTTAACAATTCTATACATCCCAATTTTCAATTTTGTGGGTGAAATAGAAGAAAGCTTACACTTTTGTGCACGAAATTCATAATATTGTACGATATTGTGCACAAAATTGATAAACTATTGCAACTAGCGATCAAGATTTAACAAGCCTATTTGATTTTGTGAAATACTTTCAGTTCTGTGATTTTTTCTTCCTGTTTCGTCCACAAAATCGTGAGAGTAATTTAATTTCGTGATGGGACTTCAATTCTGTAATTTGGTCTTACAATGTTGTGAATCCTGTTGTGTATCCGTCTACGAAAAACGATCAGTATTACGATTTTGTGCATGAAATTAATGATGCTACACTTGGCATCCCATTATTAAGTCCCTTGCTTTCCAATGGGTTCTCTTTGGTAACTAGGGAAACATTGCAGTACAACAGGGCACACATACTATCAATCCACAAGGTGATGATGACGACCTACCTCCTGATTGATTCATGAATTCCTGAGAAGGAAGACAGTGCACATATTATTGTCTTCCTTATAAATATAATCCTTTATTCCGGGGGCCAACCAAATGTAGTACAGATACCATGGAGCTTGATTTAGCAATAGGCAAGGGGGTAGCCAAGGACTTCTTTTTTGGTCACCCCAGTTTCTTTCAATGTAAATGGTTCACAGAAAATGATATACATTGATATTAACATGCGCTACCCATCCCCTTGTCCTAAAAATTATCTCCCTGATCTGAGCATATTATACGTGGATATAAGTATATCTAGAATCGAAAGCTGTGAAATGCCATCATCCTGCTGGTGCACACAATTTCCTTCAAGAAAAAGTAGCTATTGGCAGCCTTCATTGGCACTCCAGCTGTTGGCAGCCTTCGTTGGCATACTTAGCTATTGGCAGCCTTCCTTGTCACTCAAGCTATTGGCATCCTTCTTTGGCATGCAGGCTATTGGTGGCCTTCTTGGGCAAGCTAGCTATTGGCAGCCTTCCTTGGCATGCCAGCTATTGGCAGCCTTCCTTGCCATGCCAGCTTTTGGCAGCCTTCCTTGGCATGCCAGCTATCGGCAGCCTTCCTTGGCATGCTGGCTATTGGCAGCCTTCCTTGGGATGCTCAGCGTGCACTTTGTAAGTTGTCCAATGTGCACAGAGGAAAGCTTTGTATATACGATCCCACGATACATCTGTAATGAACACTTTCGCCTGCAAGATCGTGTAGAGCTCTCACTTTGAGGTTACAGGGGGAAAGTGTTGATACCTCTTTGTTGTGGCAAGTTTGAATAATAACCATTATGGAAATGGATATTAATTTTGTTTTGAAAAGCATTGGCAAAATGAGGGCAGTCACCTTTTCAGTGGATTTCTTTATTGTTTGATAATATGGATGATTTTTCTGGAATTTTTCCAGAGGGCTCGCTTACCTCCCCTTCGTACCACTTAGTGTACAGTTTCTTCATGGCCGCTGTTTTGGTGGCACGCTTCTCCCGCAGCATGACAGCAGTCACCAGGGCAGGCAGCACCACAGCAAATAACCAGACAGTCTTCATAGCTCCACAGAGTCTAGCATGGAAAAAGAAAAAAATATGCAGCTAAAAGAAGCTTGTTAGTAACTTGGAGATATGATTCCCAGTATTTATGGTTTTTCAATGTGAGGCTGTGATCACAGCGACAGGTCCCGCTCCCAATGGAAAACCTATTGTAACAAGGCAGCCAGATGCAAGTGTTGCAAGATAAATGGGCCTGGGATATATACCTTATGGTCTCGTTATATTCTTAAAATATAAGACTGCGATTGGCTTTTGTGTTGAGAGATGCAAAACTACTTGTGTACCCCAAGCACTCGACGTTTTTATTTATTCATTGTTCCCAATTTTTTAATTGACAGAAATTGTATAAACTACTTAACATATATATTTAGTAAAAACGACTCTGTCAAAATGAACTGAGCCAAAATGTTCGTCAAACACACTCTTTCGAACCACCAAGAGAGCCTTTCAATGCTTTTTTGTCATGTGCAGAACTGCTCATGGCAAGCCTGCAAACTGTCGTGACTGCATAAATCGACCTCAGTGCAACTCAACTACTCACTGGTAGATATGATATGATTCTGAAAACAGTTTATATGTCTACTAAAAACGAATAACAATCTGTATGGAACATTGTCAAAATGAAATAATGGGACCAAGTTTCCTACAAAGCATGTCATCACACAGGATCTATGCATCAGCGTCAAAACAGATGAGTCTCACAAAATGGGCATCAGGATTGAAACAGAGCATGGTTGACAGAAATGAGTGTCCGGGTTGAAATAGATGGTTGACAGAAATATGCATCGAGGTTGAAAGTCATGGCTCACTGAAAAGAAAATATATATACTTCTCGACAAAAGTACAACCGATCTCAAGCAACCATAACAGGCATAATTTGTGAAAACTTGGCAGACTCATTTGAAACCTTTTTACGTCAAGGAGCAATGTTTTTTCTGAGAAGCCTGTAAATTACATTAATTGGATAGAATATATTTTGTGTAATTTTGAACACAAACACACACAAACATTTACATATACATATATATATATATATATATATATATTTATACATATATATATACATACATATATATATATATATATATATATATATATATATATATATATATATATATATATATATATATATATATATATATATATATTTGTGTGTGTTTGTGTTCAAAATTACTTGGATGGGTCTCTACCGAGTTCTTAAAATGATCACACTTCATTGGATTTAAGATGTTGCGCAATTTTTTTAACTCTTGTTTTGACACTGCCTTTAAAATCATATTCTCTTAGGATGGGGTTGATTTTTTCTTTGTTTTTATTAAGAATGATGTGTTTTTCGCTGCTTTTGACTTTTTCAGCCAACATTTCTTCAAGCTTGACCAAAATGTGACTGGACTCATTCATATCTGAGCTTAGTCACAACATGGTGCTACTAATTCTTAGCGAATTATTGGAAATTATCAGTCATAAAGCGTATACATATTAGCATTGTTAGCGTAGGTGTAGCAACAAACTCCATATATTGGCCTGTTTATCGATAATGGCGTTCAATATAACCTTGGGTGACCTTATGAAGGGCCAAACTGTCCAGTTGACTTATATGTGGATAAAGGGAGTTTCCTAGTCCATGGTTATCATTAAACAGTCATAAAAAATCCTTTTTAAAATTTGCCATTGGACAACCTTGAAAGGCCAAACTGACCCGTTGGCTTAGAGCTTGGTAATATTCGATCAATACTTGATCCTGCCGCTTTCATTTGAAAAATAAAATGGCTCCAGACATGTGTGAGGGAAGACCTTAATGTTTGAAAACAGTGATCATTGTCTTAAAGTGTGGTGACCTTGATATCATTTTGAAGTTAACAGGACCACGTCAGAGATGACCAACTTCATGATTTTTGTGGAGGTATTGTTTTTGGTGTTTTTAATATTATTATTATCATCGTCGTCGTCGCTATTATTATTATTATTATTATTATTATTATTATTATTATTATTATTATTATTATTATCATTATTATTATTATCATTATTATTATTATGATTATGATTATTATTATTATTATTATTATTATTTGTATATATATTGTGTAAAAAGTTTTTGCCTTATCCTGCATTTTGGTTAAAGGAAAATTAGATGTTACACCGCAACAAACAGAATGAATGAAAAAAAATGACAGGACCAAAAATAAATAGTGAATCGACCTGGGTACATTGGATTATTGCAAAACTCTCCCTGTCTGCCTGATGCAGGCTCCTTATTGGGAATATGTGTGCAATGACAGGTGCCTTTGGTGTCTCTACCCGAGCTGTTAACGAATTCTATGAAAAAAAAGTGAAAAACAAGGGCATTTGTACTTTATGGTGTCGAGCTAGAACTAGTGGAAAAATATCTTCGATCTGAAATGTCTACTTCGTGTTATTGGGAGATTTCAGTCCTATATTTTTGTATTTCCAATATTACGTCCTTTAACTACATAATGTCAAAACGCAAAAAATAGACATTTTAGATTTTTTTGTGCTGACAGAATTTATGTTAGTTTCTCAGATATTCTTGTAATAAACACTGTCCATTAGGTAACAGGAGGAACCTTGGAGGTTCTTGCAAGGTACGAGTGCATTTTGCAGAAAATTGGTTTAGGATACGTATTTGGGATTGCCACCACAACAAAATTTTTGTATGTAACGTGGTTCTTGTCCATTAATCTGGTTACCAGGTCGTACGAAAAATATAAGTCAGATTGGACATCATGATCTTGGCATACCCAGAGATCAGTTGTGGAAATTGAAATATAGACTGAAAATGTATTAAAAATAAAATCCCGACTGGTAGCATGTGTTCATGCAAGACGTACGTTCATATTCCAGTGTAACACATAACAGTAGCGTGGTCCCAATACACCTGTAATGAAGATCAAATAAACTGTTTACAAATTGCTTGTGACTTGCTGGGTATTTTATGCTTTTTGGTTATGGGTTTGACTAAATACACACACACACACACACATACATATGTATGAATATAAATATGATTTTATTCGCACACAATATATGGCACAGTTCATAGAAAACGTATCCTCTTGAGGTTTACCCTGATCAATCTGTTTCACAGTAAGATCATCTGTGTAACAGTTAGAGATGCAAAATCAAAGTATACTGTGTATACTTTAATTTGTCCTCGGCAAGAACAGCCCACAGATGTGATTTATACTGTGTGGGAATTTGTACTCTGTGTACTTTTATTTGTCATCAGAGAAATCAGTTTAAAAATCAACTTTTACATTGCTGGCATAAGCAATGTGTACATTCCAATTGTTTGCATTATAACAAAAACTGCAAATCACTTAAGTGTATTACCAGGGGTACCACTTATACTTTCGTTTTCAGATCCAAGCAAGCAAGTCAACACAGTCCTGCCTAAAGGGTGTCTGCATGTGGGGTCTGCTTAGGCCTTTTATTTTCCAGCAGGTGCTATTAGATACTTTGTGGAATTCAATTTGTTATTCTGGATGCTAAATTCAATAAGTGAGGATTTGTGTTTTTTTTTAAAGACTGGTCTGGAGGGAGTAGGTTAATATTACCTGAGCTATATGAAACCATGCTGGTCAATATTGGCTGAGCTATATGAGAATATCCAGGTCATTATTATTATTATTATTATTATTATTATTATTATTATTATTATTATTATTATTATTATTATTGTTATTATTATTATTATTTTTATTATTATTATTATCATTATAATTATTTTTATTATTCATTTGTTTCGTACACAGGAGATACACTGTTACATACAACATGTAGAAAAAGAAAAGAAGGCAAACATGTGTGTATATATATAAATATATATGTAATTACTTAAGTATGTCCATGAACTGGTGCATAGAACACATTCTCATGTGAGAATTGTTCCTGTTCATGACACGCAAAAAAAAAATTATCTCAGATAGTTCTTGTCGGGTAGGTCCAGTTGAAAACTTGATGTCCCGAGCCAAACATAGCTTTCTTAGAAACATACTGATTTAAACGTCATTGTTTTCAGGCACTGCTGAAATTGACATTACATGAATGACATGCTGCAAGCAAGAATCTTTCACTGTATATTTGTCTAACCCACAGTTTGACATAATGAAGTTCAAAGAATTACAAGTTGCAAAACAACTATTATGAAAAGAAAGATGTGCACACTATCACATCATCACTGTTTATGGCTTTGTAGAAAAATATAATGAATCTCTTATGCAGCTGTACGTCTATTGAAAGGTCATCAGAAATTGATGGGAGCAATATACTATGACTTCTGCGTGGAAGACGATGCCAGAGATACCTGGCAGCCTTGCGCCAGGCAGTATAAAATTGTTCAACCTCTCACTTGGAGTAATCCCACAGCTGGCACCCGTAAAGAGGCACTCCATAAGTTTTGAAAAGATTGTATCTTGTATCAGAAAAAGCATTGCCAGATTGTGCCATGAACATTTTAATCTCGGTCTGAAATAATTGTATACATTGTAATACAGCTTCCTGCAAAGAATTTAGCACAACCATATGGCCAAGATGCTCAAATCTGTCAACTTTGGGAATTGTTAATTATCAGAAAACAAGTTTGAGCAATTTTCACTGCTACCGTAAGTTGTGTCTTTAGATTTGTCCGAATTAGATTTTACATGATATTCTTAAGAAAACGTTGAACACGTATCTACTACTTTGGACATCGAAACTGCAGTGCGAGGAATAAAGACTACATCATCAGCAAAAGCCAATGCACCTGCAAAGTAATGGCCAATGTGACATCCAAACCAAGAAAATTATAGGCGTTTCAATAATTCATGGATATATAAATACAGAACAATATGGGGGAGATTACTCCCCTTGTTGGACACCATTTGTGCAACTGAATTTGTGAGAAGTAGCACTACCCCAGACGACGCTTACCACTTAATTTCTGTACATATTCAATAATAGTCTAGCTGTTACTGGACACAATCCATTTGTTAGTAAGAGTTTAAACGAAAGTATACTCCACCTGACCAAGTGCTTAGCAGCATCGAAAAATACTCCATGCACATCAGTGTCACTTAAATTATAATAATTTATAATTTCATAAAGGGAAAACGTACATTGGGACGTTGAGCTATCAGGCTTAAAGATGAATTGTAAATCCGATGAACTGAGAGCATTATAATTGTCCTTCAAGATTATCCGGCTATAGCATCTTTCCGACTATACTGCTTAGAGCTATGCTTTTATAATTAGTGGAGTCATTCAATGATTCGCATTTGTTCTTAGGTATAAGGTTGAGTTATATGCATAAAAAACTTTCAGGGGCATAGCCGTGTCGCACCATTGCGCTGAATAATGAGGACAGGTGAATCTGAAGTGCGGGAGTTCTCCAAGACACATGGTCTGAATAGTGTCTAACCTCCCTGTCATGCTTGCGATGATCAGTGGCAAATTGGACACTTTCTATAGATACATGAAATGGCGATTTACCGTTTTCATCAAAACTTAGCAATTCTATGCAGCTATTAATCTCATCGTGAAGTTTATGCATCTGCCAAGAATCATAAGACACAGTGTTGTACAAACTTTTGTATTCATCTGAAAAAAAGATTGGCTATATCTCAATTATTTGTCATATTATCTACAATCCCGGGGAAACTATATCCATTATTTTTAATCTTTTTTAACGTAAGCCAAAAATCTTTTGTGTCATCAATGCTGCTAATTAGTTAACGGCATGCATGTATTTATTTGCCTTAACGGATCTTAGTGCATAGTGATATTTTCCATGAGTCCTATTACGGATATCTGCCAGAATACCGTTTCTGGGAGAATTATCATTCTTCATAATACTGTGCAAAAAAAAAAAAAAAAAAGAGCCTGTTGTCTGTAAGGATCCACAGAGTTATTCCAACCAGGAATTGCTCTATTTGACCTTATAACAGAATGGGCGATATTTGCCACAGTGAACGTAAGACATGCATTAATAAGGTTGTCATGGTAAGACTGAATAGAATTATTATCTTCATTGCAAAAAACATCTTTCCAAGTAATTGCCTCACAAGGAATCTTTATTCAATTCAAAATCTTATCTAGAGATAATTTATACATGTCAATTTTTTCTTCAGAGGCAGCATGCTATTTCGCTTTAGGTTGTTTCTGCTGAAAGGGTTGGTCTGTGTCTGCTATTAATTTTGTCCAAGTGCAGAATGACCGGCGAATGGTCAGATAAATTATCTCCGTCATGTGTACATAAATACTTTGAAACAAGATGGAACACATTTTCTGATACAATAAATAATCAATAGTTGTTTCGTCCGCATTACTGTGCTCTCAAACGCATAGTTTACTTCATTCCTACCATGGAAAAGAACGCGTTTCACACTTTCACTCAAGGAACAGCTTCAAATGGGCAGTATTTAGAGATCCCTGATGCACAAAATCGGTGTTAAAATCTCCTTTGAGCAAAATCTGGTTGCTATTTAACTCATCAATTTTACATGATACCTCGTTTAATATATCAAGATACTCTCTTGAGTTACTACCAAGGGAAACTGAATCACAAGGCATATACACGTTGACAATATGTATGCTAACGTTGTCCATTTCAAGAACAATGGCACAAACCCGTTTTGACTCGAAAAGTACAAGAGATATATTGTATTGAAGATTTCGTTTCCAAAATGATGGGGTCCCCCATAGGGTCTACCTGCAAGCAACTCATCGTTGGGCATTCCAGAAATACCGTGTACACAAATTTGTCAGACATTTTCCTTAAACATGTCCATTTGCTTTGAGAAGAGCTAATGCTGTTGAACCAGGATATCATTGTGATCGCCCGGATGATTTAAGTATTCAAGTCTGCTTGGACCAGGTCCATTAGAATTATATGTGGCAAAGTTCTGGTTTACCATTATACATTTGAATATTAGGAAAATCAAGAGCATACTGGAAATGAAGTATGACAAAACCTCCAAACCTTCCCTAGGAGGGATACATTTCCTGACATGAACCCTATCTAGCCAAATTGAGTCACAAAACAAATTCCTGAATTAGGACAATAGTACAGTCAGTTTAAATGATCTAAACTTTGCGTTTGGATTTGAGATGCACTGCCTGAGCTATGTGAGACCAGGCGAGACTAAACTCCACCGTTGTGATGGGTTTCAGTTCGGTTACAATCATTACTTGATTTTGATTGTTTCTTTCATACAATGTATGGTCAAGATCAACTAAAACGAGTCGCTCATGTCAACATACAGTGGCAAATATGTTGAATTCCTCTCTATGGATCGAAACAGAAAAGAAACTAATTTATTACTTCTAATGTTATATAAGTCATTTTCTATAGTACAAATCTACATGCTTTGTGTTGTTTGTGAGCTGATGGTAAGAAAGGGTGTCCTAAATACTACGCTTGGTAACTATTTCTTCAATTTTGACAGTTGGTCTTAGACCTGCTACCTACTACACATACAAATGAACCAAAATGGGCTCAGCCAAAAGATAAGCGTCACACATATAGACACAACTAACTTTTTTGAACAACTCAGTGATCTTTGTACAGTCTTGACCTCAAACAAGACCGTTGGCCGTCAATGCACATGAAACAAGCAGGAACGTGGCACAAGCAGCCCTCTTGTATTACATAATGATAAAATAAAGACATAATGTTACTCTGATGGCAATTGTAAAAATGGAGGGACAAACAATGTGCTCCACAGGTTTATGAACCTGTTCACGATAACATTGGAAGTATTCTGTTGTTTTTTACGACACTATTGAGCCACTCAAGTATTTCACCACCACCACCCCCCCCCCCAAATATGAATGTTATGCCCTCCATAGATTCAATTGAACTATCCCCTTTGTTGAAATGCCTCTTTGCCAAATCCATGGATCAAGGAAATCTCCCAGCACAATGGAAAGCTGCAAATGTCATTCCTGATATCCTTACCCTGTATTGTTAGCTAGGTGATGGAGAGGTGTGTCTTAAACCACACGTTTCCAACACTGAAAAGCAAGCTTCATTACTTTCAACATGGTTTCCTAAAGGGAAGATCCTGTGTGACTCAAATGGTAGACTTTGTCTAAACGCTGGGCAAAAGCCTAGACAATAAGACAGAAATCAACATACTATATCTTGACTTTTCCAAGGCATTTGACTCTATGCTGCACCATCTTTTACCACACAAGTTAAAGAGCTTTGGGATAAATAGCCATCTTCATGCTTTTTTAAAAGCTTTATAACAGGCAGAAAACAGTGTGTTGTGGTTGAAAGATCAAAACCCAAATGGAAACCAGTTATATACGGTGTACAACAGGGTTCACTTTTAAGACCTTCTCTACTTTTATTATACATAAATGACATGCTTCTATTATTGTCAAGTTAAACAAGTATGTTCTTGTTTGCAGATAACGCTAAATGCTTCAGGGCAGATGCTCTTACACTACAGAGTGATATAGACAGACTGCTTGTATGGAGTAATTTATGGGGTGTAGATTTTAATGCTGATAAATGCAGCTTCCTGACTGTCAGCAGGTCTCGTAACTCCATTGTTTTTAACTATAGTTTGACAACACCCTTACTAACCACGTATCCTCACAGATTGATCTAGGTTTTGAGTTAGACTCCTGTCTAAACTGGTCTAAGCATATTGTCAAGTGTTGTAATAGAGCCACTCATGCCTTAGGCATTATCAAACGTAACATGTGTATATAAGGCCCCCTCTGATGCCATCAGGAGACTTTACATCACTTACTGCACAGTCACCTGGAATAGCATACAGTTGTCTGGAGTGTAATCACTAAGAGAAATCTCATGGCATTGGAGGCTGCTCAGAGAAGGGCAACCAGATATACTAGGGTCTCCCTTCACTGAATCCTATGAATCCCGTTTAGCGAAATGTAACTTGCTTCCTTTATCCTACAGACTGGAGCAACTGGATCTTGTTTTCCTCTACAAATGTCTAAATGGTCAGCACAGTGTAGAGTACCATAACATGTTTCCAGTTCAAACAGCTTCCAGAAATTTACGTCACTCCGATAATAGCATTCATTTCAAGGTTGCCCACTGCCACACTGAAACCTTTCGTTCATTATATGTTAATCATACAATTCACACCTGGAATATCTTACCCTCTAACATCCTTCTCCATCAGCCAACATTTAAGAAAAAAAGACTAAGAACCTACTACAAAAAATTGCAGTCTGAGTACTTTGATTATTAAAATACCTGTATATGGGTGAGCAAGTGCTTCTGTCCCATGTGCAGGGAGTACACATGCAAGTGCTCCAAGTTCTTTTATACGTGTCGAACTGTTCATCATGCTAAATTATTATCCATAGAGGCTGAGTCTTGACAACACGCTTCCTCGTATATCATCCCTGGGGGGTCGACTTTGATTGGTGTCTTCACCTGTGGGACTCCACCAAATCAGTAGTCTTTGTTCTATATGTTGGCTTATATTGAATTATATGTATTATATAATTTTACCATTACGATGTACATATTCTGCTGATTGAAGCTAAATATATAAAATTTTGTGCAACGTAGTAAAAAGACGTACCTGACCGAGCACAAATTATTGCCTGTCTTCAGCATTATCAGGACCTGCATTTCGAAAGTTTCTAGATAGAATTTATCGAAGATGTCGACGATAAAGGTCCATTATTACTTGGTTCAGCAAACGAAACGCTCTATGTTTGACAGTGCAATACACATCTTATCTTTATGATATTAAACGTTTCTAAAGGAAGCAGATTAAGATGTCTGACAACGCTTGGTTGTTTGGAGTTAGACAAAGATCGGGCTAGATAAAAATTGAAAACGAAGCATGTATTGTAAGTGAGCTCTATTTCTTCGAAAAACAGTGAAAAGTTAGTTGGTGAAGAGAGAAACTTAAGTGTCTTACCTTGATTTGCCGCTAGCGTTGACTTTTTCCTGTTACAGATGAGGTCTGAAGACACGGAATCTGTTGCTTATTTATATCGTCAATACCGATTTAATATTCAGGACTGGCGTGATAGGATCCAAGTGAAATGGCATGCTTACATTTAGCATCATTTGTTTTCCTTCAAAACTGTCTGCAGAAGTTTCAAACACTATTGAAATATATGTACATATTAGCTGTTTCTTGAAGTCTCGTCATTGTCACGTCCTCTTCATCTGTCCATGGTTTCTGTACTACAAGCACCATGCCGTCTGTGCTTGTACATTAAGTGGCATGTGATGGTGTACAGATGTTCAATGTATTTGGTGCAAGTCAAAAGATTATAAGTCAGGCAGAGTCCATATTACATTGTCACAAAGGCACGGGTGTGCTTTGCTCTGCTGCCAGGAATGCAAGATCTGGCACGGGTTACATAACTCTCTTTGTCTTTTTATTTACACGTTTTCAAAGGTCCATGAGATAATAATAATAATAATAATAATAATAATAATAATAATAATAATAATAATAATAATAATAATAATAATAATTATAGTAATAGTAACACATGTTTGTGAAATATATTATCTTGTTGTACTCTTTGACCGATCTTGGTGAATACAATGGATATGCATTTAATGCCTTACCATTTTTTCATCATTTAAAAAGTTTCTAGGTGTACACTATCGAATCAACAATAATTATGTGTGACAGCCAGTGCGCCACAGATTACCCCTTCAATAAAATGGTGAAAAAGGATCCCGGTTTAAACAACGTCTCATCCTACACTCGAACATTTGTGGGTTTCCGCCACATTTTGATGTGCATGTTTTCGAATCACACTGGAATATCTGGCTGCAAAAACCACAAGGCCACAACTCATGTATGCTTACTGTCTCTTGACTCAATGTGCTGTCACCCTCACTACTTTTGTCCATGTCAAGTCCTCTCTTGTGGTGCGTTTGCAAGACGGGTTAATATCTGATTAGCGCACTCCCCTATTGCTATGAAAATAACGTGTTAAAGCCCAATTACAACCCTCAGTTTTTAGAGGTGAAAAAGAGTGTAATAGTATCAATAGGAAGGTACCGTGTGACCACCCTGATTGACTGGCTTCTATAAGAACATAATTATATAATGTTTTTCGACGTCTGGCTCTCTAAGATGATCTGATTCTTACAGATGACGCAGGGAATTCTTTTTACAGCTGTGAAGAGAAAATAAGATACAGTGACAGTTTTTTGGCCCAGAGCCAACTTTGAAAAGCTTGTCGTGTGGGTACAAAGGGACTGCATCGAGTATTTCACATATATTTGCTGTATACATGGAAATATATAAACATATTTCGATACCAAATACGTTGCACTTTGCCACTTATCTTGTACATTTATCCAAATGTGACTGATAGACTAACAATTAAATTAGTACACGTTTGATAGACTATTATAAATTTGTTAATGAGGTCTTCATTGCTTGCTATCTCTACTGTGAGTCTATGCAAGGAGGGAATGCAGATATTCCACTCTTTTTGACCGCATGTTTGTATTGAATAAACGGTACTGCATAATGATGCATTCGGTAATATTTTATATTGATGCATGTTTAGTTTACGTGTTCATGGCAGATAGTGTCATGATGTATCAAAAGTACGGATATACATGGCTAATCCACCATATCATTCGTTCTCTTATATTGAGGAATTAACGCAACTTAATGATTTTCCTTGTTTTTCATTCTGGATTCAAGAATAGACCAAGATTTTTTTTTCTAAGGATTCAAGTAGGCTGTAAGTGTTCATCCTAAATTCAAAATTTACATATTCATCTGACCACTATTCCAAACAAGTGAATGAACACAAGGGTTTTAATTCTTCTTCTTAATATTGCCACCTTGAACACTAGTTTGAACAAATTTTACACGTAATTAGGTTTTCAATTTTATGGGGCTCTCAGAAGAAATGTTTTTACTTTTTAAAGACAAAATTTTGTCATTTAGTTAATAACTCGGAATGTATATTTTTGACCTTTTAATTTTCTTGAGTATATTCTGGTAAATCTTTGGTTTTCAATTTCACACTTGTTTTCTTTTATGGATCATCTTAAGATAAATTTTTCCATCCTTTAAATTCAACTAGTAAAAGAATTTTTTCGTCTGTTTTGATCCATTCATTCCTATATTTGAATTTACATTAAATCAGCAAAATGATATGTTTAAATCAAAAAGAAAAGTTGCATCTTTTTCTTGTTTCAAATTTCTTTTTCAAAATTTGTACCTCCATTCAATGTATTAGTTTTAGGACAGCGAATGGTCTGTCACTTTATTACAATATTCCCTATCACATGTTTTTGAGAAGAAGGTATATTTTCTATTTTTATGAAAAAGTAACTTTTTTTCCGAAACATGGGTAACCACAAGGCATGTATAACTTGGAATTTAGCTTAATATCAATCGGCATTGTTCTCCTTCTGATGAAAACTCAAATGTATTCTGATATTGCATGATGTTTTATGACATACATTATTTTGAAATCCAACAGATATCAATATTTCAATTTTGTTTAATAGAATAGTTGAAAAATAAACAATTGTGCGTGTAAAATATTTTAAAATTAATAGATACTAAGCGGGCTAATTCTGCCATATCCTCCGAAGTAAATCCAAGGTGTCAAATCTAAAAGTACAAAAGTTTCAACAGAAAAATCGGAATGGAAATGTATATTTGCCTTTCTAAAATTGCTAAATTCGTATCCAAATATCAGACTATATACAACTCAAACTTTTTACTTGTTTTACAATACTAGAATCACGTGACGTATTCATCCGAACTTTCTATCTATTTTCATTTTTATCATCCCTCGATTAGCAAATTTCGAGATTGATGTAGGGTTTTATAAATTCTGTCACTGCCTAAAAAGTCTAAAAATTCTTTTTAGACTTTGATGACCCTGTGGTTACTATGCGTTGCAAACCCCTGAATGATGTGAATACAGATACTGCCTGTCTGTTAGGGGTACTTCCTCTTTGGTTTCCATATACCATAATGAATTACAGCGTCGGCTACCATGAAACTTTTTAAACACGCTGTTTTACCCTAAAACTGTCAAAGGGTGATATATAGAGATCCGCACAACATGTTTCAGGACCCACACCGGTAAATGTGTTTGAAAACCTCTCTAGACTGCAAAGAAAACAGGAGAACCTCCTGCTAATATATGTAAGTGTAATAAATATTGTTCACCCAAGAATTAAAACTATGATATAAATCTTAATACATACTATTGGAAGTTTCAAAACTCAATAGACAACACAATCATACACAGAGTTGTTTAGTAAGAATTGAAGGACATGTAGACTTCCAATACCTGCACTGTTTGACTACAATCTCTTTTCCATAGGCAAGCTTAGTTTAAGGTTTCTCTTTGCGGCTAGTGAGCTCACCATTCTTGATCTTTCATCTTAAGCCCGTAACTGTGCTGGTATCGTTAATATGGCCTTTGAGCTAATCTTGTAAACGCTTGCCTGGGAAACATCGTGGCCTACCGTGATCTCTATGAATGTAAATAATTGAAAAAATCATCGATTAACGTGCTTCTTTCAAAACCCCGTTTTTTTAAATAAAAGTCACTACTTCCATTAACCCTGGATAAATTTAAGGGTTTTAGTACAAAATCCGAGGTTTTTAAAATTTTGAAATGACAGGAAAACCCATGGTGTTGAAATGTTAAAAAATCCTGGGTTTCGTGATATCACAACACTTTGGGATTCTTAAGTTGTAATTTGAGGAAAACAACGCACCTTTTTGTGAAGATCCAATCAGTACACATAGTCTTTAGACTACCAGCTGTGTTGCAAACCCCGAGATTTATGCACTTAACATCACACTTATCTGCCTTGTTGAACTACTCACCCCCTCCCCCCTCTTTTTTTTTTTACAAATTGGGATGTGGTCAGGTGGCTTTTTGCCATTCCCTATGCAGCCAGGCGATAGCTGCAGAAGGTTGCTGTTTAACCCGCCGGCCATTCCATGGTCCCAATATAAATGAAGTTCTAAGTATAGAGTCAACCTCTCTAATTTGGTGTTTCATGGGTCCACTCAATAACATAATAGTCAATCCTATATCCGGCTTTGCGGCAATATATTAATTTCCTTAATGTTTTTGTCTTTTTCCGTTTGGTATTAGAACATGAATGAGACATTATAGCGTCTCTCTTACTATCCATACATTGGTTTCATACATACATTAGTCAACAGTCTTTTTTACGTCACACAAACACAATATTGCATGTCAAAGTAACAGGTCCAGTTTTTAAAGTTAGTCATTCATTCAAACACTTATTTATCTATTCTTTTACATCAATATCACATTATTATGCTAAATCAAAAATTTCTGATCTGCATATTTTATATATCAGTGCTTATACTGAATAGGCCTATATCTTTTCAAAACATTTAGGTCGCTAGGTTATAAAGGATGTTGCAAAGGTTTAGAGGACCAGATTTAAACCACTTGTTGCCTATTATGGGTTACTGGCTGTCTCAAGTCAGGAGTGAATTCGTTTCTTCACATCTGTATTGCAATCTGAATGTTGCAGCTTTGGTAACTGTGGAATCGCTTGGCTGTCATTGTTGGGTTTGAAATTTACGAATGTTTTTGTCAACTGTTTTATTACATAAAGAATGCGATGAATGACTTTTTCACATCCAATCTTTGAGCTCCTCAAAATGAAACATATCCATTTGGCTTATGCACGTACATACGCTGAAGCAACATTCATGTTAATAGGAGGGCAGGTTGTGTGATTTTTAAAAAAAAATCATACGATATCACCATTACATTCATTTTGTGCCCCCCCCCCCCAAAAGAAAAAGAATAGGACAATCGGAAAAGGATCCGTTGCCTTACCGTAGTCCATCTTGTACTAGAAAGACAAGTTTTATACCACCAAATGAGAAGTGCAATTGGATTGGTTACGATAACCTGATTATTGGTATACCATCCTCATAACAACAGTGGCAAGGCTCCAGAGGATAAGGGGTACTTCCTTGGCGTCAGTGTTGATTTGACGATTGCTGAGCTGGTAAAATGCCCATAAAGTATGTTCCCAACGATTGCACAATCTAGTACAATTTCGAATATTAACCTAATTATGGGCTGACCCACGTGAGTAGTTTCAAAATATATCTGCATTCCTTACAACTAGCAAAATTTAATCTCATTAAATGTATATGTCTTATGGAAGAAGGAATTCTATGTTTAAGCAATATTCTGAGGGCAAAAAGAAAACAAAGACCAGTTTACAGAAGTAAATGGCTTTACCACGTTTTTCACTTTATTTACAAGGCAATGACTGGTCTTTATACAGAAATATCCTATCTGCAGTCTGAATGTCCAGTCATTTGTATCCGCACAGATGCCCTTCATATGACCTAGTTAGAAACCTCAGCCAGGTCCATCTACTGTTGACTGCAGCGGGAGGAGCCAGATGTGTGATGCATCAATGGATAAAATAGGTGAAAACAAGGTACTTGAAAATAAATAACACATAAACTGCATGAAAATACTTAGTCCATAGGAATGTATATTAATCAGCTCAAGGGCATTTTGAAGTGTTAGATCTACTAGTTGTTTACATGTCAAAATTAAGTACTTCAGATTTGTTTGAATTGGTTCCCTATCGAGGTTTCAACTTTTACTCAGTTTGCTTTTAAAGGTAAAATCCCTCATAATAATAAAAGAACATTACATGAGAGGATCCGGCAGTTGCATCAGAGGATTTAGAAGCTGTTTCAAGAGAAAACATGCCTACCCTCCATATTTTAAGTTCCTCCTCTGATAGCATTGTATCTATCTCATTGAGATGAACCTGAACCCTTTCAATTTTTGCATTCAGTTCACGGCAAAAATGTTTCAAGGTTGGGTCACTAGACTTGAGTAAACTCACCTAAATTTAACTGTCATGGAGGTGTCTCGTAGGATATCTAAGTCAAACCTGCTGGGGGGTCAGGTCTGTCCTCTTTCCCTTGCAGTCAAAAGCACATCTAGTGTGGTGACTGCAATCTCCACATCCAATTAGTACAGAAAAACATGATCCACATTCATTAATTCCAAACCCAACAATGACAGCAAATATATTCCATACTTGCCAAAGCATGAACAGAACATTTTCGTTCACAGGATTATTTTCATTCAGTTTGGTTTCGGGCTGTAGATGTCCCCATTTTGGCTAAGCTATCCACATGGTAACACCCCACCTGTTACTGTCCCTGGTGATTTACAGATGAATTCTTGAACACTTTTGGCTGCCATCTCTTGGGTTATAACTTCTTCATGCCAGCAAGATTTTTACTTTCTTCCACAGGAGCATTTTCTAGCTCGAAAAAAAGTCAGAAATGCAGTCAGGCGTGGGAAGCTCCAAACCTGACAACTTGCTTTCATCCTTAGCTGCTGGTCACAATAAGTGGAACAGTGACACCTGTGGGGTGTCCTCACTGGGAAGAGCACAGGTGCTGGTAACGTTCAGTCAGCCAAGCATTCGTGCAAATATAGGCGGGGGGGGGGGGAGGCGGCAGAGAGGGTGAACCTGGGACATCTGTACTTGCAATGCCCCCCCATAGGTCCTTATCTCCAAAAATAAAATTGCATATTTATCTGTGCAGTCAATCATTTGTGGTAATAAGATGGGAGATGGTGGGTCAAAGGCACTACGTTGTCACATGGAGCTTGTAAAGAGAAAGGTAAGGTTCGAAACGAAGCTCACAGCTGGACCACCATCACACGTCATGTTTGACATGATTTTTTTTCCATTTCTTGGCATACTAACAAGCTGCAACTCACCGGTTTATTCCAAAATCTATATTTTCCAGGTATATAACACTGACAACCCCTTGAAATCCACATAAATCTATTGCAACACGCCTGTAATTGCTACAAATGTCCCACAAAATCCATTTTAGGCAAAGAGTCCAACATTCCAGCATGAAATTCAAATGTTTAATTCATCCTGAATCAAGTTCGTTCCATGGCATTTAGTGTATGATAACCATGCAAAGGGAATGAAAAAACCTACTGCAATGAATAGCTTTAATCGGGATATTCCAGGTAGTTTGCTGTTGGACACATTAGCAATACTGGGAATGTGGTTGAGATGTTGCTGCAGTAAATGAGTGGGGAGGGGGTATCCTGGGTATGGATAAGCCACAGAATGAAATGGGGAAAATGCTTGGAGCACCACTTGTACAGCAACAGGAGCAATCTCAGGGGAGTTACCATGGAAAGCCATAACTGACAGAATTGACACAGCCAAATTTGAATTACTTGAGTAAGTTACAATAGGTAAGCAAAGACAGGTAGTGCGAGAAAACATATAATGAAGCTATTACAGAACAGACATGATGGGCCAAAGACAAAGAAAACCTAGCAGAAAGGTATGAGCTGGAAGGTTATGATGAAGGTGAGGATTGTGAAACATATATTAGGAAGGTGGTGACAGACTCAGTCTTAGACTCAGTACAAATCTATTCATCAAAGTTTTGGTGGTACATCACAATATAGCAGGTAATGTAATGAGATAGCAGTACATAAAGACATTAAAATCAAATTAAAGTTAAAGTATTTTGGGTACAATAAGTCAGCAACTTTGAGAATGTGTAACTGTTTGAAAAGAGGATCAGCGTGTGCATTGACTTTGCCAAGACGGATGACTTTATTGTGCTTAGTGTGTTCAGTAATGCAATCACAAGAGCAGCCCCAGGCAAATATTGCATAATTTAAGTGAGGCAAAACAGGGAGTTTTACATGAATAAGAATCATTTGATAGGCATAAATTTTTTATGTCTCTTGAGTGTGCCTGTAACCCTTGAAAGTTTAGTTGCTATTGTATTCATATGGGCTTGCATATTTAAATTTTCATGGATTCTCATCTCAAGAAAGTCAAATTCTTCTGTCCTTTCAATAGTTGTTTCGATTTTGATGTGAAAGTTAAGTTAAATTTCAGTTGAGGATAGTGAAAAATCATAAACTTGGTTTTGTCTATGTTTAACAAAAGTCTTTTGGCTGATAGTCATTTATATACCTTATTCAATTCAAAAACCATGACCTATTCACTCTCTTCTCTCTAATTTTATCATGTGCCAGTTGCTTTCTTTGAAGATACTCGTCCTAAATTGCCTGCAGACTGTCTTTATAATACATTCAGGGCAAGCCCAATATCTGAATATTCGATGAGCACTTCTTCCACTTTCAATAAGACCTGTAATAACAGGGTAAAAATTTTGCGTCTTAAATCCATTGACTTACTGATCACCTTATTTGCAGCCTGTGTAGGAATTGATACCATTGATGTAGTTTTTAGTTTGTTTAAAGTAGTGTTGGGGAATTCTCCATCAGAGGCGACAAAGAGCGATGTAACATCGGCAAAAATACGAATGTTGGATTTTACAATACATGCTAAAACATAAAATTAGGAACAACAAAGCCACCAATATGGAGCTTTACAGAGCACCAGCATAATAGTCGCCACTATCGGTAATAGCCATTCGCTGCCACCCTTTGTCATCTGTTTGATAGAAAGCTTTACTCGTAAGCCATATATGGAGAGGACCTCTTGCACTGACAGCATAAAATTTGTATACCGACCTATATGCACCACTGTGTCGAAGGCTCTCAACACGCCAAGAAAAACGAAACGTACATCTTTTTCTTAATGCATGATCACATCATAAGTTTCTATTAATTGTATGACACGTGAATCGCTGGGTTTATAAGTTAATAGAGACTTTCATAAAATATTGTTGCGATATTGTGCTTGATGTTGATTTAACTCTTTCTACTCTGATAGAAGACAGAGTCAACAGCTTTCCTTGGCATTGCGCCCAGAGCACGCAAAGGAACGCTGGACCATGGCATATAATTTGGAATGATCTTCCATGTGAGTTCATCCGAAATCCCCTAAAACAAAACGAAAATCTGTCTCTCATATAACTTAGGCCCATTAGTAATAATCAGTTACATCACGATCAATTATTCCTCCAAAAATCATGAGGTCAGGACTTGTAGTTGCTATGGTATCAGTTCAAGTATACAGTACTTGGTATTGGTATAACTTTACATGCGAATGAGGTGTATGACCAAATAATGTATCTGTGAATTTAGGTGATGTTAGTCATACCAGCGATGAGACTGACATTTGTCAACTTGGTGATAATACATTTAATCTACCAACTGCTGCATTTCAATGATGTAATAGTAATGGTACTGTCAGCTAAGACAATGTTGTAGTTAGTCCTGAACAACAATTATCTCAAGTTTAGTATTCCATGTCTACACTTCATACAGAAAATATATTAAATACCAAGTCTGGTCAATCCCAACATGGCTAGTGACTTGGTAAATCCCACTTTAAAATCTTTTTTGTCACAGATTTATATTTGTTCTACAGTGATTTTCTTTCTCATAATCTTGCTCATGTACCATAACATATGGAGACTGGTTGACTGGTCCATGGTAAACTGATTATCCAAAGAATATTTATATATACATAAATGTTTAGCAATGTCAGGCTTGCCTAACTTTTGTTGGTGCAAGATACCTTTCCACTTGAAAATCTCGGTTTGAAGTGTTGAAATCTACCATGATGTCAAACTTTATGAATTGGTACCATATGGATTCCCTTTTGGCTACCATGCTAATTTTTTGCCAAATCACAGTGTCTATAGTCACAGCGCATCCTTTCCCTCTGAATGTAGATCACGTTATCAAAAAGAAGTCAAACTTGGGGGCTGTATTGGTCTTTGAGCAATAATCCTCTGATCACCAACCCATTATGTTGAAGTTCATAACTTAGTACTGCACCGTAAAAGGGTGGCACATCAGACGAAAGAGGGGTCCACATTGACATGTTATGGCCTACTGGGAATGCCGTTAATGATGGCAAAGGTAAGACCTTCTTTTGGTAGATTTAATACAACTCACTTCCCCATCGATTGGCGATTTTTGATCTATTGCAGCTTCCATGGCATCTGGTTACCCGATGTTCAAACTTATTCTCAGTATAGCATGTAGACAATGGCTAGTTTGTCCTGCTTTCTGGGGATATTTGTGGCTTCGCAAATTCTTCATAAATCATATTTTCCCATTGGTCTTAAATTGGCGGCTGCAGTTGCCACAGGGGGACTAACGGCACAGCTTTTTGCACAGACAATTAAATACATAGATGGTTTCAGAGAATCTACAAGTCTCATTGGACACAAAAGTCTTTTAATTGCCGTAAACATATTTCATAAGACCTGGCTGTTGATGAATCTAACCACAGTGCAGTTTCACAGACAGCAAATGGATTTTCATGGTAAACACTTTCATTCCATTAACATGACTATAACCATCCCATCTGAAAAAAAAATGAGTGTGGTACATATTGAGTCAGTGGTCAGATAAAGTTCCCGTTTCAAGGCAGGAAATTCAACAAATTATTGGCAAGCCTCAGTTTGGTGCCAAGAGTGTAGTTTTTGTTACACGCAGTTGACAGCATTTAAAGTTCAGCCTGATTGAATGGCTACCACAAAGTAGAAAGTTGATGTTTAGTATGGTTAGATTTCGAACAAGTTTTTTTTTCATCTTTTTTTTTTCAAAAGTGCGCCACATTTGCTACATGAAAACGCAGTAAATAATCTCCGATCGTGGCCCCAGATCTGACATGTGGAAGAGTGTTGGTAATGTCACAAACACAACCCACTGGCTAGGGTGATGTGTCATAAGTCAGAGTCTCTTCACTTACCCAAGCGTTACGGCAGATACAGCAGAACAGAGTGATTCTGGAGAGTCTGAATTGAGTTTGCATGTACATGGTCTGTTGAGAATGAAAAAAAAAATAATCAGAATAGATGTTGCAGTAGGGGAAGAGATCATTCCACTTTACAGACATAAGAAGGTTGCCCAGAGCCCTACTGTCCCATCCCTAGTACTGCAGAGTACAGCTCTGGGACAGCCAGACGATCCCAATTTGCCATCAGGGCAATGATAATTAGTTGTAAAAAGAGATATTGCCTGTCAATGAATTACTAGACTTCATTTAAGAAAAAGCATGCATGGAATAAATTGGAATTTGCATCAGGGTGGGCTAGTATTTCAATTCTAGCATTCACAGAAACAGGTGCGGCCTACGCCTTTGGTGTTGCAAAGTTTGTACAAAGAGTTAATTTGTCCTTCTCATGTGTACGGATGATTAAATATAAGTTTCCATTTATGAATGGCTTTCAATATCAAAACTTCTACCCGGCAGTAACCTCGCAACTTGCAGGACAGTAATTTACGTTTCTGTATACATCGTGATCGGTGCATGTGCTTGTGATTCTTTATTTCAGGTCCTGTTTATTTTGTAACACCGGTAAATATATATGTCTGAATCACTTATATTTGTGTCCATATTAACGACAAACATACAATGGGATGAATTTTCTTTCTAGCCAATTATTGGAAATTGGCCGTGGACTCTCGCAAACAGTGGTACATGACTCGCAATATACATAGTAATCGGACATATACATTACAGTGGACAGCTAATTTAACCCAGGGGCCTGTTGTAGACTGTTTAACCCTAGGCATGTGCATGGAACAAGATCGGTCCTTGTTGGTCCATGTTTTTCCCCCATTTTCCCTCAACAATTGAATCAAAATAGTTAAACACATGTAATTTTGTCAAAATGTAACCCTTTCTTACAACATTCCAGACTGGCATTGTCACTGTGACAGTCGAATAATATTAAGGGACACTTTGTAACAGTGGTAGAACTACAGACGTATGGTTTGGTGTAATGAAAGCTTTGAAATCAGAATCATACTGAAGATTATTTTATGAATACGGTGAAAAAATTGTGAAACACTGTTCCTGGTTTAATGAGTAATGCCAAATTTGGCTAGTTCCATGGATCCTTCCATTGCCTACCAAAGAGACAAATTTGGCAGCAGTATTAGTTTTTTGTTTCTTTGATTTTTGTTTGTTTGTTTTTTTTGTTTGTTTGTTTGTTTGTTTTTTTTTTTTTTGTTGGTTTAAACAGATTTTATTCCATGACAAATCAATTTCACAGAGGGGCCAAATGGCTTTCAAAGCAGCCTGTCAATGCAAGCATTTGGGGAGGAGGGCTTAGCCCTATTTTAACCCCTCTTGCTGGGAATAGACAAGGAGACAGGACAGACCAGACACCACACCACCCGGCGCTTTCGTCCACGGCGTAATCCTGTCTTAAGTGCATCAGAGTATTGCACTGAGCCAACTTTAAGGGAGACACTACAGTTCAACAAGACAGACAGAAGGGCTGGCTGTATAAAAACTAAACCGCCGATCATCCACATCGTTGGACTCCGCCCACACTGCGATGGACGGAAGCAATGGTTATAACTAAAAATAATACAAAATAAATAGTCGCTATGGTACTTTCCTTATGTACTCAATTCATGTTATGGCATCTGACTGGAAATGTTTAGTTTTCACAATATATTCTTGAACTGAGAGAAAAATAATTTTGTTGTCCTCAAAGGGACAATTTGGTGTATCCCAATAAAATTGTTTCTAGAGTAAATGGAGCAAAATCTGAAATAGATGTATGTAAGCTGTCTCTTTGGATTGTGTAGAATGGACAAATAGAAAAAAATAATGCCAATTATCTTCTGCACCTTGCCCACAGCAACAACTTGGCGATTCACATAAACCAATGGCATGTAGGTGAGCATTCAACTGACTGCTGTCCATCCTGAGCCTTGCTTGAATGACAGCTGGATGTCTTTTTCCAACATAGTATGATTAGTCTCTTTAATTGAGCAAGTGACTTTAGAATCAAAGTGTTTCTTGAATAGTCGCCCTATGTGCAGCCATCCCATACCACGCTACTGTACGCCATTAGTGGTCGAATGAATGACTTGTATATTATTTCAAGGGTTTCTCTGTGTAGTAAATACTGTAAACGTTTCATGATATTTAGTTGTTGGAGGCTGTAGCAATAACAAGGTCAATGTGATCGTTACATCGGAGGTCGGATCGCAGTATTATCCCTAGGTGTTTATGTTGGTCGACGTTTTCTAACTGATGATTCTAGAAAATTAAGGGAGGGTGAAAGACTTGATTTCTCCTCAGAGATACTAACGTACCATCCGTTTTCAGGACATCGACTGTTACTATCCAATCTGCTGACCAAGAGTCATCAGAGGACAGGTCTTTGTTTAAAATGTCTGCAGTTGGGTGGGGATTAACGACAATAAGATATAAAGATGGGTCGTCAGTGAAAAGATCGATTTTGGAATTAATGATAGCCATGATATTATTTATAAATATGAAAAATAACAGAGGATCCAGAGCAGAACCCTGAAAGACCCCTGGATTAAAAGTACCCCAAGCAGAGTTTTATCGTTAATAACGACTCTTTGCTGACGAGTTGACAGTAAATTTTTAACCCATTGAAGCAGGGAGTGTGAGATTCCACTACGCTCGGGTTTGAATAGCAAGCCTTGGTGCTATACTCGGTCAAACACTTTACTGATGTCCCAAAAGACTACTCGGGCCTCTTTTTGGAGATCAAAGCGAGAGAAAGTACAGTACAAGTGGATAGGAGTTGATTAACAGTTAAGTCTCTGGGCATAAACCCAGATGGACAAGAAGAAAAAAGTACATTTTCTCTAAAGGAATTTAAAAGCATATTGGAAAATTACCTTTTCCATCATTTTTCCAGCACAACTTAACAGGGAGATGGGTGGGTAGTTATAACAAGTTTGTTGGTATTACCCTTCTTATGCAAAGGTTTGTGACATGGGCCTGTTTCCAGGAACTAGGAAAGATTTCCTGACGTAATGATAAATTAAACAATTTTGTTAGCGAGTTGCAAATAAATGGCGCCCCATCTCGCAGTAGAATGGCACTGACACCATCGGGGTCGTGGCTTTTTGACATCTAAGCTTTTTAGGATATCTAAAACCTGTCACGATTAATCTGAATTGAATGAAGAAGTAGGTCCGGTGGATTTATGGTTGATAGTGCATGCGCTCTGGGTATGTCAATATTACTCTGGTCGAGAAAAAAGTTGTTACAAATTTAGGTTTGGGAGAGATTATGGGTTATATGACAATTATCAGGAATTAGTGATGGGATAACATGGGACTGATTACAATTCATAAAATATTTTACCGTATGCCACCATGCTTTATTTTTTTATTTGCTTTCTTTAAAGAGAGCCTTAGCTTATTATTATAGTTTTCCTGTGCTGTCTTTAACTTTTTTTGGTATTAGTTTTGAATGGTGGGGGAAAAATTCCAAAAATGAATGTCATATTTTTTATCCTGGTCCCTGTTGTAGGCGCGATGAACATCGGAGAAAAGAATTATACCATGGTAAGTCCAATGGACGCACTGTGATAGATTTGCTTGGAATTTATTATTATTATTTTTGTTATTGTTTTTGCAGACCCATTCTTAACATCGTCATAATTGACAAATCGATGTCACTTTGCATAAAGTGTTCGTTACATGGGGCGAGTTATGTTCCCAAAGTCTCGCCACTTATCCCTGTGAATTTGGAGTACACGGGTCCATGTTTTCAGTAATTTTAGGTCTGAAAGGAAACGTAAACAAGCTTTCGCACTTTGAGGGTGTCGGAAATGACAAAAAAGCGGCGATTAAAGGCCTAGTGAGTTTTTTAATGAAAATGTGAAATAAAGTATCATTTCCACATATATTTTTTTTAAAAGTGCACAGTATGGTTAGGACCCATGGGTCACACGTGTGGCCACTTAAAACCAGTTCAAGTTGACCTTTGATTTTAATGAAAAATTTACCACACAGAAAACCAATATCTCTATCAGCCATCTTCTTGAGAGAAATTTTCTGAAAGATAAAAATCTGGTTGGGTATCATACAGTTTTTACTGTACGAACCTGCATTGGTGTCAGCCTGACGGTGTTCTGTCCACAGAGTTGTATCTATCTGTGTGTGGATGTCTTCTTCACACCCATAAGAGGTACTTCCATTGTACTTGTCCAAAAAGAATTTGTGATGTGTGCCTCGACATAAATGGTTTGGAATTATTCACTGTTGCCGTTGCCTTGTAACTGTGGGGTTCCTTTCTCTTGAATCATAAATGTGAAAAGTTTTTGTGACAATTCTGTGTGAGTTTTTGTAATCGAATCAAGCAGATCTAAAAATAAGTTTCTAAATGTCTATTTGGCAGAAATAATTTTTTCTTGTGTGCCAATTATGAGCTGGAAATTAGTTGGGTGTACACAAAATGTATCCAGAACAAATTGTAAAGCAAACTTTTATGTTGGCACTTTGATGTACAGTATGATGAGAATTTTGTTGCTAATGTAGATGGCTCTAATGTCTAAATGCTTGTTCGAGACCAGCCATTCTAGTTTGTACCAGACTGGTATTTTGTGTAAGTGGTCGAAATTTATCCCAGGAATCACAATGTGCTGAGAATCAAGGTTTTGTTTGCATTTCACCAATCTAATCATGAATCATTACATTTATTGTTTATATGGTGTCCATCGATATGTATATACATTCATTTCCGAATTCACGTAGACATTTAGTCAATTTTGATGTGGAGTATATTAACAGGAACTGAGCGTGACATATTGAGATTAAAATACAGGAGTTCCCAGAGAGCTGGTTTTGCCAGAGACACCAAAAAAGAATATCTCTACAGAAAGGAGGTTTTTCATAGTTTTTCTGTTTGTGTTTCCACTTGGATTATCTTCCTGATTCTTTAGATACAAAATTTGCTCATACAAAGTTTCTTCATCGTTCCTTTTTGGTCTATGACCTCAGTTTGAAGTTATCTGCTTGGAGATGAACTTCTTGATTCTCTCGCTGGGTTTGATTTTTCTAATGCATGTTCCTTTGAATTTATATTATTGCTGAAGGGCTTAAATTGGTTATATCCTAATTGCCTGTAGCACGCTTTAACTATTTCGCCGGAGATACTTGTGAAAATTAATTGATTTTTAAACTCACGAGATGCTTTTCATGTTGCATGCTGGTCAGCTTTCTTTGCCTTTTTTCCATTTGCTGAGGAAGTCAAATGTGATGCCTTCTGGCCCGTCCAAGTTTGATGCTATGAAGTATTTGTGGTCCAAAATTTATCTGTTTGGGCATAGAATTCTTTGTATTCTGACACCCAGAATTCCAGATGCAATTCTTTGACTTGTTCATGCAAAACATGTATTTAAGGGTGGACCCTGGAGAACATAACATGCCTGCCTTTATTGATGGTAATAGTGGAATTCGGTTTGGTCTCATCACTATCATTGAAAACTGTTGTCCACTTCTCTTTTCATGGAACCTTTATGTATTTGGTAACAGTTTGAGCATTCAGGCAGTTTTTATGCACATATTGAAGGGCATTAAGTGGTCCAAATGTAGTGGGACTGATGCTGTTTTTTATAATTGTCTGATGAGTATAATTTGTTATTGTTAAGATCATTTCAGGTTGGCTCAAAGTATTTGATGTACAGCTGATACATGGCTTCTTTGAATAAATAGGTAACTGTATGCATATTTGGCTTTCTCTCTCTCTCTTGTATAAATAATTAGCATCTAATTCAATTAACTGACAAGTTGACCTATATCTGATTATGAATGACAAAAAAAAAAACTGTTACATGGAAAACAACTATACTTACAGGTACCTTTAGGAATTTCAACATCGTTTATCTCTCTTTTTCTTTATTAACCTAACTCTTTCTCTGTGAAATAAAGTAGAATTTTAGAATAATTAGGTTTGTTGGCTGACTTGCAGATGACTTACAATGGCATACTACATTTTATCTCCTTTAAAACAACATCATGCCTTTAGCTACATGAATAGTACGGTCCTATATACACATGAATTATGCACCTGTTCAAGCCAATTTACTAAAATAGCCCTATTATCCAAAAGAAAAACTTTTTGCATTCTGTCATGTTAAAACTAGATATGGCTGTTTTGACCCTATGGCCCTTTGCACATACGTTTTGGACTCTTTTGGGAACAGACGAACTATAAATTTATGTGATTCCACTATACTTACCAAGGAACATTGCCTTTGGTTGGAATTGACTTTTATGGGCTACTGTCCGTCTCAACTCAGGAATGAAATTTATTTCTTCACATTGATATTGGAAGATAGATGTTGAGTGTTCTGGTAATCATTGAATCTCTACGTGTTGCTGCACTTAACTTTGCTTGGATTTTGGCTTGATATTTACCAATATTGGTTGTGTTTTCTTGAACTATTTGTAAGGAATTTTTGAACATAAAAATGGATCCCACATGCAGAGGTCTACACATGGTTAAGATAGTATGCTTCACATACTGAGTTATACGCTCTCATGACAATATGTTACATAAGTGGTCTAGCACTGCCGCAAGATCCTTTTTCATAATACAGCACGACTGGTCTAGCACTCCAAGGAGATCCTTTTTCATTGTTTGAATTTACTGGCACCAAAAATTCTAATTCAAACTTTGGCGCTGTTTTTCACCTAGTTCAGACGTGCACTCGTCTTCCTTAGTTGTTCTTGTCTTCAGGAGATTTGAGGGAGGTGCTTCACAATTTATATTATTCCATTTGTTTAACTAATATCGTTGTTTAATTTTGCTTTTATTACATTCTGTTGTGTAGTCGCAAGATATTACATGCGACCAAATTTTAGAATATTGAACTGGCTTCAATTAGTTATGTAATATGTCCTTTGGTAGGGAGAACCAATAGCAGTTTCTAGATCTGAAACCTTTTTCAAGGCAGGCTTTACGCTTGTCAAAATTGTAAAGATTCTCTTTGAAAACTTCACCTATGGTTTCTGCCAACGTATCCGGAACACCTTTGTTTGTAAAGCACAGATAAAAAGTTTTGCCTATTCTTACAATGTATAACCGCACATTAACCAGGACTTGAAGTCTCAAAACAGGCCATTACTGTGCACTTTTTAAGAGTGCAAAATACGTAGCGCCAGGTCGGGATAGCCATCTTGCATCTGCCGCCCTGCTCCCAATTGTTTACATTCAGAAAATGTTGAAATGGCTATTGATTCAAGGTAAAAACGTTGTTTTGACAAAAATGTGATAAATCTAGCACAATGCCTCGTTGTGTACCAAATAATGAGGAGGAGGAACAATAATGATGAGGAGGAACAAAACTCTGCCACCCCGAATTTATTTGGAAATATGTACATATTCATAAATATGTATATAACCCGAAGTAAGAGTGAATATCCTGGCTTTGTTTTTTTTCCACCCAGGCCGGAGTGCATTCACTGGGATTAACGGGAACATATCAGGTTTCTTCTTAGCATACAGAAAATTAAATAAACATGGAAATTGGGTATTTGAATTAAACAAAACACTTTTAGAATTTTCAATTTAGTCACTTGGAAGGCCAAACCGTAGCGTTGCGTATAGTCACTTGCTGTTATTCATGGTAGCAATCGCCCAGTTTTAGTGGTTCCAGCTTTACTAATGCAGCAAGTTTCATCATCTTCATAATTCACGTTAAAAGTCATTGCAGGATGTCATGCGCTATCAGCTGTATGATTGAGTTAAATTGAACCATTAAGCATCCCTTTGCTATCCAGGCATCTGTTCATAGGATAAGTAAGTACTACAATTCGCAGTCCTCCTCTGTGGGGCTAGCAGTCAGGGCGGCTGTTGACCAGGGCCCACCTCCTTAGTTGCCATCATCAGCAGACGGTAATTTTGGGTCTTTCGCAAATTGTGCTCCCTTCCCATCAATGTCTTTATCATTCTCTGTAAACAAAAAACAGACCAACCGTAAAACGAGACATCAGTTGTGCAAGTCTGCTCAGGTCATTACTGTTAATGGTTATTTAGAACGCATCATCATCACTATCATCACCATTGTTATTAGTTGTAGTAGTGGAAGTATTGTTGTTGGTGTTGTTTTCATTATTATTATTATTATTATTATTATTATTATTATTATTATTATTTCTCTATTGGCAGTGCAGCATAAAATTATTTATTTATATTGTATTACACAAAAGTGCATGATGCATGACAGGTCGAGGAGTTCTCCAAACATTGAGACTCAGAATGTATACAGGAGAGAACAATGTCCAGCAAATGACCATGTTCTAAAATATCCCTGTAAATTCGGTATCAACGTAAAAAGTAGAAAACTTTATCTTTTGCACCTGAATATCTCATTTAAGCGACCCAATGACGTGTAGGTAGGGACTGAAGGGGGAGTATTCCACGCAGAAAAGAACAAAATGGATTGCAGTATAAATCCATACTGGTGGGCGAGGCCTAGACAATATGCCTACAAACACACACTGCCTCTACAGAGCCGCCATTGCGCCTAGCAGCTTGGGCCATTCTTACCCCGCCGACCCACCTACACCATGCAAACCCACGGGCGCATTAATCAACAGCCTCATTAAGTTGGCGGATGAGCTGAAACGTTTAATTCTTATGATGAAATAATGCAACACCATGTGGAACATGAGAACAAGGAATGTGCACTGAACTAATAGGTGCACTGTTGTAATTCATAAAGTCACGAAATAAAACATTTATCTAACATAGCATGCAGAAGAAAGTAAGTATTCAGTTTAGAGATTCAACAATTAAGTTTTGCACCGCCTGAAAAATTAATGTATTACATTTATCTGGAAGTTCCCTGCTCCCAAATGGTAGGATGTAAGCTAATCTAACATTTGTGCAGTATGTATGATCAAACTTGATGGATAACATTCATCTGAAATGTCCTTGCTCCCAAATAGTAGGATGTAGGCTAATCTAGCAGATTTGCAGTATGTATGATTAAACGTGAATTAACACCAGGGGCTAACAATGGAATAATGATCCTTAGTAGATAGATTATTTTTTTTCGGAGCATATAAAGGACCATAGAGACAGCAGTGTTTCAAATCCTCGGTTGGGTAGGACCAGGCACATGTGGGTTGCTGTAAGTTTGTGAATATCTGAATTTAGCTTAAAGCAACCTACTTGTAACTGAGTATGACTGATGCATAATTTAGCCCAGCAGTAAATAATTAATTAAGAGATCAGTGTTCGGGTGGAGGGCAAGGTCCGTAGGGTTCTAGACTATTTCAAGTAAACTAGTGTCGTCAGCACAGATACGGACATCAGAGATCAGACAAACTAGGATATCATAAAAGTTAAACAAGGAATAATAAGGGACCTAATGTGGAACCCTGGGGTACACCAGCCTGAACTGGCAGCCAGAAGGAAGGGTGACCATGAATAGTAAACTTTTCACTGCATATTAATCATTTGTGTCACTACCTACTTTCCGAGTGCATTTTTGTTCCCTTTTTTTTTTTTTTTTTTGGCAAGACAAATAAATTTCTCTTTTCAAACTTTTGAATGGAGCAGTCCCTTCATTGCCAGACGAGCGCCATAATTCTGATGGCGATTAATGCTTCATATTCGTGCGGCAATTATCGAAAGAGGCCATGGGCTTGTGGTAGCATGCTGGCACCCTGATATAACGTTCTCAGGCTCGAATCTCGAGCATGCACTTCAATTTTCTTTTTCTTTATGTTATAATGCCTAATTCTTTTTTGTCACATTTTTCATTTTTTCCCTAAAACTTTGTTTGTTTGTTTGCTTGCTTGTTTGTTTGTGATTTGTTTGTGATTAGTTTGAGATTAGTGTTCAGGTGGTGGGCAAAGTCCGCAGCGTTCTAGACTATTTCAAGTACACTAATGTTGTCAGCACAGATACGGACATCAGAGATCAGACAATCTAAGATATCATTAACATAAACAAGGAATAAGAAGGGACCTAATACAGAACCCTAAGGTACACTGGCCTGAACTGGCAGTCAGAAGGAAGGGTGACCATAAATGGTAAACTTTTCACTCCATATTATTCAGTTGTATCACTACCAACTCTCTGAGTGCACATTTTCCTTCTCTTCCTTTGCTTTTTCTTTTTTTTTGGCGACAATTATCAAAAGAGGCAATGGGTTTGTGGTAGCGCGTTGGCACCATGATATAACGTTCTCGGGCTCGAATCTCGAGCATGCACTTTTATTTTCTTTTTCTTTATGTCATAATGGGAAATGCTTTTTTGTCACATTTTACTTTTTCCCCCAAAGTCCTTTTTTTTTTTTTTTTTTTTGGCAAAAACTCCTTTTTTTCAATTTTAATCCAACCAAATTGAATCTTGGGTATGGCGATTGTTTTGTTGGTATTTTTCCCCTCTAACGTCCTTTTTTCTTTTTCTTTTTCTTTTTTTTTTTTTAATTTCGAAGCAACACATTGTCAGTTGACTTGTTGCCTTCACAGGTCGACAGTTCAGCCCTTCCGACTTATACGGCCCCTTTGCCTTCTTTTTTTTGAATTTCGAAGCAACACATTGTTGGTAGCTTTGTTGTCTTCACAGGTTGACAGTTCAGTCCTTCGGACTTATACGGCCCTTTTGCCTTTGAGCTTCTCCGCTCCTAGTATACCAAAATTTCGGAACAATTATACACATTTGTTATATATTTCCCGACTACACATTTCTATATTGAGTTTTCCTTACCTCTGACCTACTCAGGGGTGAAGCTTCACTAATAATGCTCAGTTGAGATGTCGGTTTAGCATATTATAGTGACAGAAGGTTTTTTTCAGGACACTAATTTTGTATCAGTGTCTTTATTCCGTGAATGTCATGCGTACGTAGCGCTATTGCTTTAACAAAGTTTCTTGCATGTGTCCAAACGGCAAAATGTACTGTTGTTTTGATGGCAACTTAACTCGTACTCAATTGGTAATATGCTATTTAAAAGCAACCATCTCTATCGCAGCAGGATCAATGCTCAATATCACACACACACACACAGACACAGACACAGACACAGACACAGACACATATATATATGTATATATATATATGTACATATATATATGTACATATATATACGTATATATATATATATATATATATATATATATATATATATATATATATATATATATATATATATATATATATATATAATTGTAATTTCACTTTCAGTGGAGTCGGGATGGGCTTGTCCCAGTTCCCAGCTCCCAGCTCCCAGAAGCCGTCGGCAGTGCGGTTCAGCTCTCCCCATGCTGACTGCTTCTCTTTCCACAGTTTGAAGGAGGTGATGGGCACTCTGCAAGGAGTGACAGAGGGCATGTGATCACACACCACAAATAGGTCGTGTAATCACAAATAATGTGTGAAGACTTTACAACTTACAAAGTCAAGATTCTATAAAACAATGCTAGCAGAACGGATTAAAAGAAAAGATTCTCACAGTACAATTCCTCGAAAAGCATTTAACACAAAATGCACCTGGATCCATCATCATTTCAATCCGGGAGCCTTCTCTGGACATGCAGGACATTTCTTCATTGACATTTCTTCACAGTTGTATGTCAGATTTGTACCCATGCATCAACCTTTTCAGTGTGGTGTTGTGGTGCGCTGCTGACTTTTTGTCACCTGGATTAAGGATGATGTAGCGAGAAAACTTCAAACTAACCTTTCATTACGAGTCTGGACCTTGACGTAATAGGGGCTGGTCCCCTGAAACTTGTATTGTATCTTGGCCTTGGTGGAGTCTACGGGACACTGCACGGCTTGAATTTCTATATTCCAGTGCCCATCTCCATTGGCTGAAAAAACCCCCAGGTCACCTGTGAGCGAGTAAAGGAGGAGTAGAGTATCAGGGTAATATTCCATGTGTATCAAACACAGGTCTATTTAAATGCCATTGCCATATAACCTTTAAAAAGTAGTTGTCAAGCACATAAGCAAGATCTATTTTTTGACTCATGTTCCCATGTAATCCATTTTCGACAACTTCAGATCATGGACAAAAAGCCGTAACCCTACATAAACTCTTAAAATTGTTGACCAATGTTGTATGCCTTCGAAGGGTGCACAGAGACACCGGGTCATTCAGCCCCACTATGACCGTTCTGCCTATTCATTAACATTCTGTCTATTCATTCATATTCTGCCTATTCAATAACATGTAAAACCTTGCATGTATACAACAATGGCCTGAACAGCTACATGCCGAGAAATTAAACTTTGGCAATATATATCAGTCTCTCAAATGTTGTTAAAATCATTCTTATGTTCTTGTTATTGAATTAAAATGCAGCAAACCATATACATATATATAAAAATAGATAGACATGCCATAGTACACAGAACTCACTTGTCGGTAAAAGTACAAGGTTTATGGTTTATTCTCTGAATCATTTGATGTGTATTTTAATACTCCTTGATTTCCCGGGTTTTAATACTTTGGTGTTCTGCATCGCTGTGTCCTAGAAAGATTTGGATGTTGTGTATACATGTTGTTACCTGTCAAGTTATATCATGTTACTGGGAACCAAGTACTGTAAACCTGTCTTTGTGGACACCTGTCTACTGTGGACACCTGCTTAATGCAGACAGTTTTGGCCAGAACCAAATATTTTTAAGTCATTTTCATATTGGTGATACCTGCGTAAAGTGGACACCTGTCTATTGTGTTGCGGACACTTTTTGGGGTACCAAATGCAAACATAACCTGTCTATTGTGGACACAATATATCAATCAATTTTTGGCAACTTTTTATGTTCCAAGTTGTAATGCCTGGACAATGCCGTGCATGGTAAGCTGGAATCAAAGACTAATTAATCCATTGTTCAATGGCCTGTAACACATAGTAAGCTCACTCAGCCAAGCAGTTAGGCTGCAATGCCTCAACCAACATGCCAGGTCTCTCTGAGCACTGGTGCTCCTTTTGAGTGAGGTTGCTAACACTTTCTCTTTCTATCAAACAATTAAGCTCCATAGATCAATCATTAAGCCTAAAACAAAGGACCTACCGAGACTCGTGTGAAGTTTTTCACAATTTGCAACAATGGCACATACAGTTATACTGTACTCAAAGGATAGGAAATCCCTGTGTTATGTTTGTTGTTTGTTTCTTTTCTGTTATTAAAAGAAATTAAACAAACTTTCTTTAGCCTGGTAAGCCCATACATACACTATTTTTCCTTAAAAGATAAAAACTGTAAAATCCCAAGTTAAGATGAGTTTGAGTAAATTGTCAGGGGCATATTGTACAAAAACTCAGAGCAAATGCTGTATGATCACTTGTGCAAAAAGGGTTTACAGAGTTACAAGTCTATCTTTACAAGTTTATCTCCTTTGATACAAAAGTACTCTGAGATCCCAAAAGTTCAGCCCCTGCCTATTGTGGACACCTGGCTATTGCGGACACCTTTGCCAAAACCAGAGGTTTCCGCAATAGACAGGTTTTACTGTATATCCCAGGAAGTGTATTTTTGTAGGATTATAATGTCTTATATCTATAAATTTTGCCACACTTGCATGTCGAAAAACTAAAACTACTTGGCATACAAAAAGATTATATTAGGATTTGGACCATTTTATCCCGATTTGACAGCTATTTCCCCATGCTTATAATATTGCTTTCCAGTATGTGAATCCAGAAAACGTTCAAAGTAATATTCAAGACGAAAAGCCTAAACGAGATACAAAAGGACTTCCCTCACATTTGTACTTTGCCTGATGGATGAATGGACAGCGGCATCTTTCAAAGGAAGCTAAATTTCTTCAAGTGAAGATATGCCAGCTCACCAGCAGGATGCTGTCGACAAACAGCACCACACTCCTGTCAGTTTTTTGACCAGCTCATCAAAGATTTCGAAGAGATTAATGAAATATCACGTGATATGTGTTCCCATCCCTCAAATTTACAATTAATGTCTTCCAGTCTTTCACACAGGCACCATGTCCATATATATATATATATATATATCAAGACTTTTTTAATGCCCGAGGGGATGTTCATAAGAGTCGCAACATGGATGATGTCCGCCTTATAGATCTTTCAAAAGCTTTTGATTGCTTATCATACTCATTCATCTCAGCTTATTTTCCTCCCTCTGGAATCTCGACTTGCTTAACACAAATGCTAATGGATATTTTCTTTGAGCAGAACATACTCTATTTCAATCCCAGTTACAAGGACAACTGCTGGTGGCTCACAACCTTTGCCTCCATTGGGAAAAAGGTCTGAAATATGTTGGCAAACGAAATGCCAACTGAATCAAATTTTAATATTGAATCACCAATTAAAAATTGAAATGACCTTACTTGTAAATTACATTTCTGGAGCACCGTCTTTATATGCAGACGTTTTATGTCTATATGACACCCAATCACCAAAGTGCAAATATGCTAGCCCCTGTAATGTTATCTTGTACACTTAGCTATTTTTACGTTTAACCTTTTAACGTTCACCTCATTTGTTGCCACATGATCCTTTTTAGTTTATAAACTCCACAACCCGGTAAATAATTGCTGTCTACAGCTAATTTGCATTTCTGTGCAAAAGGACTATCAATGTACTTTGCGTTGTATTCTTGTATGTCTGTACAGCACCTAAATTTTACCTGCAGCTCTTCACGTCACATTTGGCGTCTGTAACACTGAAAATGACAAGAATGATGCACCTTGCTATGCAATACTCTATTTCCATAAACGAAACTCTATTCACATCCTTTTTATGTAAACTATATTTTTTCTAAAGAGGTTGTTTGCGGTTTTTGGTGTTTTATATTTAGATAAACCATTCACCACCCAACCCTGGGAAGCAAACCTGACAGGCATTTGGTTCACATTGTGTATGCTACGTTTACATCCTAAACTTATGGTGTGACCTAAACAATTAGTTGCCTTTGTTTGTGGTGTGTTGTGGTATGGTATAGGTGGGGTGGGGTGACACTGTGGTGTGGTGTTTTATTTAGCACCCGAAATTCAGCAGTATACAAATCAGCATGAGTGCAGGGATGACAGACACTGGAGCATTTCCAGTGGGCTCTTAGACGCTTAAATAACAACAAACAAATTATGGGTAAAATATCTTATAAGTTGTGATGCAACTATATATTCAGATGTAAAGACAGAAGAGATGCCAGAAAATACATATGATATTTTTCCAATAGGGCTGTTAACTGTACTTAAATGTAATAGCGCAAACGTTGCGTTCACAGAGCCACACAAGCATGTAGCTCCAAGATATATATATCCATACTATGTGAGACATGAAGTGGCAAAGTACATTGTTTCCTCCACAGGAGGTCCAGTTTGATATTTCATAAGTTTTTATTCAAGGTTGGTGTTCTTTGCAACAGATGTTACAATGCCCATGTTCAACATATTTGCTGTCATTGTTGGGTTTGGAATTAATGAATATGGATCATGTTTTTCTGAACTATTAGGTCATAGCAGAACTCAACAAAAAATGGCAACCATGAGATAACTTAAAAATAACAAAATATTAACAATAACAAATCAGTATAAAGTAGGTAAATGAAATTATGCACTTCGCAATGCAGATACTCTCATAATTAACAGACTGCAGGTTAATCATTATCCCTGGTAAGAGATTATCCACAGGTACTGTCCCACAGTTCCAAATCCTGTGGTAGGTGCTAAATAGTCGGGTACAAATCCCACAGAGGCAGAGTTTTCTTCCAATATTGTACACAAAACATGGTGCTGGTCCAAATACCACACAGGTAAAGCTTGGTTCCAATGTGGTACAGTTAATCACCAAATATACGAGTCCACTCCAAGGCACTGTCCACACTCTACATGTACAATGTATAAACGAGCATCTCCTTAGCAATAGCAATGGCTCACAGTCCCACTGGCTTGAAGGCACACAGGTTCTGTCAGATCCAACTTTCTCTTCCCCAGTCATGAAGGGATCAGCTTTATATACTAATGCTGAGAACCCTCCCCAATATTCTACAGTTTTCAAATGAATCACACATGACACTTCTCTGTGAGCCTTCTAGACAACATCAGAACTTTCCGCTTGTTTAGTACTGTGCACATATGTGGGTCACCACTTCAGACCATTCCATTGTTCACTGATCAGAGCTCAATGACAAAACAGACCACATGTTTTGGTAACGTATAACATATTCTATGAAAGTTTGAGGCATATATAATTGCATTTTTAGGAGTACAACTGTAATAGTATTGCAATAAACTGTTTCAACAGTGCATTGATAACACTGAAATTGTCACTCACCTGCCTTGCATTCTGAACATTTATCTTTCACATACACATAGAAGTCGCCTTTTATTGGTGAATGACCCGAACCTTGCCCCTGACCTTTGACCTGTGACAATCAGATTTATCAAGAATTATGAATAAAAAAACTAAAACCAGTGATCAACAAAGAACCAGTCTTAAAGTCAGAGATGCAAGCCTCTTAAATGCAGCATATAGAGGAATTGGTATAAACTGCACAGTGGAACGGTTCATGGGATTTAGGTTCATTTATTTCACTTTGGGATGCACATTCTGAAGAGATCGTCATTTTAAGGCACTTTTCCTGAGGTTTGTCTGTGCTAAGGAAACATTTTATTACTGAATATAACCATCAAAGTGGTAAAATTGGTAGCTTGTGTGTTCATGAAGCAATTTGACGCCTGTTGCGCATTGTGGTGGCTGCCTTATGAAGATAACTGGGCCATGCGTGTCCCTTGGTGTTATCCCGACCGCCAGCAATACAGCAAAGTTTGGAAGCAATTGGCTTTTTTTGGATTGAGGTGTATGACCAGGTCTTCTAGAAAGCTGCACTATTTCTGCTGTATAATGAACATCTGGCAGGTTTTTTTTGTAAAGCTTTAACATATTTATTTCATGTGGATGACCTTACAGGACATGGAAATGACAAATAAGTTGGGCTCTCCAGAACATGGCGACATACCAACACGATTATTATCATACGTAAGAGCAAATTGACAAAACCAGTCTGATTATGTGTCAACAGCAGTCATTGAACTTTGTAAAAAGTCTGAGTTTAATGTAGAGCATCCCAAGGTTAACTGGCCATGACTGATATTACCAAATCTATCACCTTGAAGGTACGAGTCAGGACCAGTATCATTGGCTAGAAGAAAAGATGTCGGTTTAGATTTAAATATTTGTAAGGAAAGCGATTTCCTTATGTCAGATGAAGGTTATTTTAGTGTCTAATTGCAGAGATCTAGGAGACAAGAGCTGCCTAGACAGGGCGTTTTACACCTAATGAGAAGTACAGACCTAGACAGGGGGAGAGCACTACAAGGAAGTGAGGGGATACCATATTAGATTGGTAAGCAGGGAACGGGGTACCACATTAGACAGGTAGGATGGAGTCAATCTGTGATACATCTTGCAGAAAACAGGTTTAAAGCATTCACACCTGTTTACAACGGTTGACCACCCAAGTTCACGCCATAAGATGATATGTCGCGTGTGTTTCAAAACACCAGTGCCTATTTGCCAGCATTATACTGAATTGATTCAAGGCAATCAGAGAGCACTTCACAGCAATTATCAAACAAAACATAACCTTAATCAGGAATTTTATGATTGGTCATTGAACAATATAGTCTCACCAGAGATTTGGCAGATTAAACCTTCTGGGTAAGGATATTCTTTGATTAGCTTTATGAGTAATGCGTGTTATATGGGCATGTCAGGAAAAGTCATGACTCTAGGTGATTTCCAGATGGTTATGACTATCTGTCTCCAGTATCGGTGACTCTTCGTGTATTATTATAAGTAGTTCTATCAACTATTGCCTATCAATATCATTTTGAAGCGATGAACAAATAAAGAAAGAAGGAAGGTAATAAAGTCACACAACTTACCCGAAAGCACATCCCACAGCTAAAAGAATCGAACCACTGGGCTTCATTCATGGCCACATAATGTTTTATAATGTCATTTTCTCCGACTTTTGGGGTTGGATGGGACAACTGACAGGTGCCCCGCATAGGACCACCAGCTCCATAGTATGTACCCTGTGAACAAGTCACATTACATGTTCAAACATCAACCCAGTGCTGCCAAAATGTACAACCAGCATAGGACATTCATATGTATGCATAGGAAGACACCCTGTCAATCTTTGGATATAGTCATTACATAAGGAAAGGTGCTCTGTATTCCTGAGTTTGGCCAGAAGGTTATCAAGGCATTTTCAACCACTAAATCTGTTTCAATGAGTTAACTCCATCATTAACAGATTCTCTTGCCAATGTAGCAAAGGCTGGTTATGTCAAAATTATGGATGAAGTCAGAAATATGAAGGGGTGTTCATTATTCACGGAATGGTGACCTGGAATACTTTTGAGGCTACGCAATGTTGGAATGTACTTGCAAGAAGAGTCATCAAATTCCACTATATCATGATTAAAGGGGATTATAAAAGGCACAGAGTGCACCAGCAGTCACCATTTATGACTAAAATATATAACATCCCATGGTAGTGTTCTCAGAATCCCATTCTGTCCCAGTCGTCTTGTTCCAAATGTCTTTGCTCGGCACGCTGTTCTAGTCACATGATGAAATCCCATTGTGTTCCATAATTTACAAACACAAGGAGCTAAGTTTCATACACAATCATCTTAAATTAAGCATTGTCTACAAAATGATATTGATCGTCAATTTACATTGAAATATGGGCCTATGCTGAGTATTTCATTTGAAGTTCCAAAGAAACCTTCAAGTCAGCTGAGAACATAATGGTTGAACATAAATCATTAAGTTTATATAAAAAAAAGGAGCATTACATGCCTTTCACTGTGTAGTTTAGAAGAGTGGGTGTTAAATGTGTTCCAGAAACAAGTTTAATCACCTCTGTACAAGGATATGTTGCCGCTTTAGAGCAACTTCTGTCCATCATAATAATGACACATTGTGCTGTAAAATGTGTAGCCAGATATATAATGCATATATTGAATCACACCCTAGATCTTACTTTAGGGGAGGAGGCATTTACGAGTAAAACGATTGAGAGACTGAAGAGGGGGTGACTTGCTTGTTTAACAGACCAGTCTCTTGTTTTCTCTAAACCACTCGGTCTGTTCTGTGGCTGTGGCATGATCTCAGTTTCGTACTGTTAAATATAGGTTGCCAAGTGTTAATCAATATTATGGTTATTTAAATTCATCCCATGCGCTAAATCCATAAAATCTAAATAAAGCTACCAATTTTGCCCACAAAATCGTGCAATCCTACCAATCGTTTTCACAAAATCATGTTAGTCTGCCGCTTTTGTCCACAAACTTGAATACACTTAGAATTCTGAAGAAAATCCATAAAGATTCTGTCAACTAAATTCTCAATCAGTTTTGGTCTCGAAATTCTAATGCAAATTTCACATAATGGAACACATTTTCATGAAACTGGAAACCTTATTCAATTCTCTGGACGTCATTGGGAAACAAAAATTATAAAGCCTGTAGTTTCCTTTTTATTTGCAAAGTTTTAAATTTATACACAAAATCGAATAAAGCATTCACTATCGCGTTTAAGTTTCTCATTTCGTCCACGAGATAGGGTAATCTTTCAATTTTATCGAAATTATTATCACGAATATCCAATCATCTTATCAATTTTGTCAACAAAAACGGTAGCCAATTTTCAAAATGCTAAAAGATTTAGCCACGTTTGTGCATAAAATTGGAAGAAATGACAGATAGATTTATACTCAATGGAATATGTGCGCAGAATCAGAAATTAAATTATGGAATCGTATAAAGCTACAAAACCGTAATTGTAGTCCTTTTTGTGAGCATGTACGAGATTTGCTAGTTTCTAATAATGTCGCCAAGGGTCTCTGATACTACAAAATTCCAAGCTGTTTCTCTTGGCAAGCTAGGGTTCAAAACGTCACATTCTACAAATTTCAAGGACAAAATCGATAAAGTTTTTCAATTCCGTGTGTTTTAGAATTTGTACGACAAAGGTGAGATAGTGTGTGTGATTTTGTGTGTGAAATTGAGAAATATGATTCTGTTGATAGAATTATATTATCCCAAGGTGTCCGCAAACAAAGTTGCTATACAATTGTGTGCACTAAATCAAGTAAGCTATGGATTTGTGAAGTGTTCTTCCAATTTTGTGCACAGAATTTTATAACATATTGATGACGTGAGATGTTTTTCGATTTTGTGCAAATTTCATTAAAAAAAATGGATTGGGTGGACAAGATTGGAAAGATTTTTAAATTGATTTTGTGGACGAAATTCAAAACCTTACCCCATTCTTGGGACGAAATTGGTAAATTTAAGGACTCTGTTGACAGAATGAATAATCGTAATGGTGATCTGGATGCAATCGATATATTTAACAATTCTATAGATCGCAATTTTCAGTTTTGCAGATAAAATTGAAGAAAGCTTACACTTTTGTGCACAAAATTCATAATATTGTATGATATTGTGCACAAAATTGATAAAATATTGCAACCAGTGAACAAGATTTAACGAGCTTACTTGATTTTGTGAAATATTTTCAGTTCTGTGATTTTTTTCTTCCAGTTTCGTCCACAAAATCGTGAGAGTAATTTAATTTCGTGATGGGACTTCGATTCTGTAATTTGCTCTTACAATTTTGTGAATTTTGTTGTGAATCCGTCCACCAAAAACGATCAGTATTACGATTTCGTACATGAAATGAATGATGTTACACTTGGCACCCCATTATTAAGTGCCTTGCTTTCCAATGGGTTCTGTTTGGTAACGAGGGAAACATTGCAGTACAACAGGGCACACATACGTCACGAGGTGATGTTGAGTACTGACCTCCTGATTGATTCATCAATTCATGAGAAGGAAGACAGTGCACATATTATTGTGTTACTTATAAATAGAGTCCTATATTCCTGGGACCGACCAAATGTAGTAGAGATACCATGGAGCTTGATTTAGCAATGGGCAAGCAGGTAGCCAAATACCTCTTCTCTTGTCGCCACAATTTTTTTCAACATAAATGGGTCACAAAAAACGATATAGATTGATATTAACATCCGCTATCCATTCCCTTTCCTAAAAAAATATATCCCTGATCTGGGCATATAATACGTGAATATAAGTATATCTAGAATCGAAAGTTGTGAAATGCCATCATCCTGCTAGTGCACACAATTTCCTTCAAGAAAAAGTAGCAATTGGCAGCCATCCTTGTCACCCCAGCTATTGGCAGCCTTCCTTGTCACACTAGCTATTGGCAGCCTTTCATGTCACTCTAGCTATTGGCAGCCTTCTTTGGCGTGCTGGCTATTGGCACCCTTCCTTGGCAAGCTAGCTATTGGCAGACTTCCTTGGCACGCCAGCTATTGGCAGCCTTCCGTGGCACGCCAGCTATTGGCAGGCTTCCTTGGCATGCTCAGTGTGCACTTTGTAAGTTGTCTAATGTGCACAGAGGAAAGCTTTATATATACAATCCCATGATACATCTGTAATGAACACTTTTGCCTGCAAGATCGTGTATAGCTCTCACTTTGAAGTTACACGGGCCAAGTGTTGACACCTCTTTGTTGTTGGCAAGTTTGAGTAGCAATCATTATGGAGGTGGATTTTAATTTTATTTTCAAAAGCATTGGCAAAATGAGGGCAGTCACCTTTTCGGTGGACTTCTTTATTGTTTGATTATATCGATGGTTTTTTTTTTTGAATTTTCCCATAGGGCTCGCTTACCTCCCCTTTGTACCACTTAGTGTACAGGTTCTTCATGGCCGCTGTGTTGTTGGCACGCTTCTCCCGCAACATGACAGCAGTCACCAGGGCAGGCAGCACCACAGCAAATAACCAGACAGTCTTCATAGCTGCACTGAGTCTAGCATGGAATGAGAAAAAAATATGTGGCTAAAAGAAGCCTTCCTGCAGGTTAGGCAAGGAGGATTGAAAAGTAATATAATGAGCCACCGTTGTTTTACTGTTAAAATTCATTTCTGTGTATCATTGATTTCAAATATATTACCTATGACATGAAATAGCGTCCCATCTCCCAGAGGTAAAACAAAAGGGTGTAAATAATAGTTATTGTGTAGGATTTCTGAAAGTACATCCTTAGTTGTTGAATTTTCTGTTTTTATAATGGCCCAGAAAATATCTGGCATATTCATTGGTACATTCTGCATGAACTTGTTTGCAAATGGGCGATATGATTCCCAGTATGTGTGGTCTTTCAATGTGAGGCTGTGATCACAGCGACAGGTCCCACTCCCAATTGAAAAACTGCTGTAACAAGGGAGGCAGATGCAAGTGTTGCAAAATAAATGGGCCTGGGATATATACCTCATGTTCCGTTATATTCTTAAAATATATGATTGTGATGGGCTTTTGTGTTGAGAGATGCAAAACTACTTGTGTAGCCCAAGCGCTCGACGTCTTTTTTTATTCAGTTTTCCCTATTTTTCTAATTGACAGAAATTGTATATACTACTTTAGATGTATATTTAGTAAAAACGATTCCGTCAAAATGAACTGAACCAGAATGATCGTCAAACAGAATCTTTCGAATTTCCTATGCTCTCTTGTCATGTGCAGAACTGCTCATGGCAAGCCTGCAAACCATCGTGACTGCATAATTCAACCTCAGTGCAACTTAACAACTCACTGGTATATATAATATGATTCTGAAAACAGTTTATATGTCTGCTAAAAATGAATAACAAACAATCGTATGGAGCATTGTCAAAATGAAATAATGCAACCAAGTTTCCTACAAACATCACACAACAAAAGACCATTTACAACACGTGCTTGCCAAAACTACACAGGATCTTTACATCAGCGTTAAGCAGATGAGTCTCACAAAATGGACATCAGGATTGAAACAGCGCATGGTTGACAGAAATGAGTGTCCGTGTTGAAATAGATGGTTGACAGAAATATGCATCGAGGTTGAAAGTCATGGCTCACTGAAAAGAACATATATATACTTCTCGACAAACGTACAACCGATCTGAAGCAATCATTACAGGCATAATTTATGATAACTTAGTAGACTCATTAAAAAAACTTTTTAGGTCAAGTAGCGATGTTTCTTTTTTCTGAGAAGCTTGAAAATTACATCAATTGGATAGAATATATTTTATGTAATTTTGAACACAAACACACACACGCACACACGCACATATATATATATATACATATGTATACATATTTAAATATATATATATGTATATATATACACACACACACACATATATATATATATATATATATATATATATATATATATATATATATATAGAGAGAGAGAGAGAGAGAGAGAGAGAGAGAGAGAGAGAGAGAGATTTGTGTGTGTTTGTGTTCAAAATTACTTGGTTTGGTCTCTACCAAGTTCTTAGAATGATCACGCTCCATTGGATTTTAGATCTTGCATAATTGTTTTAACTCTTGTTTTGGCACATCCTTTAGAATCGTTTTCTCTGAGGATGGTGCTGATTTTTTCTTTGTCTTTTTTAAAGAATAATGTGTTTTTCGCTGTTTTTAACTTCTTCAGCCACCTTTTCTTCAAACCAATTTAACCTTGAGTGACCTTTTGAAGGGCCAAGCTGTCCAGTTGACTGATATGTGGATAAAGGGGTTTCCAAGTCCATGGTAACTATCAAACAGTCATTCAAATTACGTTTTATAATTTGCCATTGGACAACCTGGAAAGGCCAAAGTGGTTATGGGTTTGGCTAAATACACAGACACACACACACATACATATGTATGTATATAAATATTATTTTTTTTGCACACAATATATGGCACAGTTTATGGAAAACGTATCCTCTTGAGGTTTACACTGATCAATCTGCTTCACAGTAAGATCATCTGTGTCACAGTTAGAGATGCCAAATCAAAGCATACTGTGTATCCTTTAATTTGTCTTCGGCAGGAATAGCCCACAAATGTGATTTATACTCTGTTGCAATTTGTCTCCTGTGTTATTTAATTTATCATTAGAGAAATCAATTTAACAGTCAGCTTTTAGATGATGGCCACACCTAATGTTTGCATTACAGCAAAAACCGCCTAACAAAATCAGTTTAAGTGTATTACCATGGGTACTACTTATACTTTCGTATCCCAGAGATAGCTAACGGCCTTGCGCCAGGCAGTATAAAAACGTTCAACCTCTGACTTGTAGTAATCCCACAGCTGGCACCTTTAAAGAGGCACACAATAAGTTTTGAAAAGATTGTATCTTGTATAAGAAAAAGCCTAGCCAGATTGTGCCATGAACATATATCGGTCTGAAATAATTGTAAACATTGTGATACAGCTTCCTGCAAAGAATTTATCCCAACCATATGGCCAAGATGCTCAAATCTATCAACTTTGGGGATTGTTTATTATCAAAAACAAGTTTGATCAGTGGCAAATTGGACACTTTCTATAGATACATAAAATGGCGATTTACCATTTTCATCAAAACTTAGCAATTCCATGCGATTATTAATCTCTCGCAAAGTTTAGGCATCTGGCATGAATCATAAGACACAGTGTTGTACAAACTTTTGTATTTGTCTGAAAAAAATTGGCTATATTGCTATCATTTGTCATATTATCTACAATCCCGGGTCTACTATATCCATCATATTAATCTTTTTTAATGTAAGCCAAAAATTTTTGCATCGCTTTTATGTCGTCGATGCTGCTAATTTGTTAGCGGCATGCAAGTCTTTATTCACCTTAATGGATCTAAGTGCATAGTGATATTTCCTCAAACATTCCATTTGCTTCGAGAAGAGCTAACGCTGTTGAACCAGAATAATATCATTGTGATCAACCTGATGATTTAAGTATTCAAGTCTACCTGGACCATGTTCATTAGAATTATATGTGGTAAAGATTTGGTTTACCATTATACATTCGAATATTAGGAAAATCAAGAGCATACTGGAAATGAAGTCTGACAAAACCTGAATACTTCTTTCCGTAGGGGGGAAATATTTCCTGACACGAACCCTATCTGGCCAAATTGAGTCAAAAAACAAATTCCTGTATTAGAACAATGGTACAGTCAGTTTAAATGATCTAAACTTTGCGTTTGGATTTGAGATGAACTGCCTGAGCTATATGAGACCACTTGAGAATGAACTCCACCGTTGTAATGAGTTTCATTTCGGTTACAATCATTCCTTGATTTTGATTGTTTCTTTCATACAATGTATGGTCAAGATCAACTAAAACGAGTTGCTAATGCCAACATACAGTGGCAAATTTGTTTATTTCCTCTTTTTGGATCGAAACAGAAAAGAAACCAATGTATTACTTGTTATATAAGCCATTTTCTATAGTACAAATCTACATGCTTTCTGTTGTTTTTTGAGCCCATGGTAAGAAAGGGTGTCCTGAATACTACGCTGGGTAATTATTTCTTCAGTTGTGACAGTGGGTCTTAGACCTGCTACCTGCTACACATACAAATGAACCAAAATGGGCTTAGCCAACAGTAAAGCGTTACTCACATGGACACGACTAAGTTTCTTGAACAGCACATTGATCTTTGCACAGTCTTGACCTCGAACAAGACCATTTGCCCCCAATGAACATGAAAGAAGCAGGAACATGGCACAAGCAGCCATCTTGTATCACATAATGATAAATTAAAATAGACTGTTACTCTTACGGCAATTGTAAAAATGGAATGACAAACAATGTGGCCCACAGGTATATGAACCTGTTCACGATAACTTTGGAAGTATTCTATTTTTTTTTACGAGACTATTGAGCGACTCAAGTACATTTTACCCCCAAAATGTGAATATTATGCCATCTATAGATTCAGTCTAACTAGCCCCTTTGTTAAAATGTCTCTTTGCCAAATCCATGGATCAAGGAAATCTCCCAGCACAATGCAAAGCTGCAAATGTCATTCCTGTCCACAAAAAAAGGAAACGTAAAGAAGCTGAAAACTACAGACCGATATCCTTGTTCTGTACTGTGAGCAAAGTGATGGAGAGGTGTGTCTTAAACCACATGTTTCCAACACTAAAAAGCAAGCTTCATCAATTTCAACACGGTTTCCTAGAGGGCAGATCCTATGTGACTCAAATGGTAGACTTTGTCTAAACGCTGGGCAAAAGCCTATACAATAGGCCACAGACTACAGTTATAAATCCTTCTATTTTTCATATTAGCATTTTTCAGTCTAAAAAATCAGCATTTTGGTATTTTGAAATTCCGTGAACGGCATTTAACAGATAAAAATGTCAGAAAAATATGGACGAATTTTTGTCATACAATTCCCAGCTCGTTAATTTGTGATAATTGAAATACGAAACAACACCTGGATGTCAGCTTTATACAGGTGTATGAACTGTGCTCTTGCCAGGGTCACATCATTGTCTTTCCCCACCATAAAGTTCCCACCTGGCCTGAAAGACAGTGCACCTATATGACCACCAATGAAGCAACTCTGCGATGCAGCAAACCTGACTTAGCTAACTTTATTTAAACAGAAGCTACAGCATGCTGAAAACACAGTATTTTCACAATTACGGACTATCTCCGTTGGGATGCGCAACCAGCCAATCACAACTGTAGTCTGTAACCTAATAGACTTATCAAAATTTTTAAAACTTGTTTAACTGAAGCCACAACTTGTTTTCTGCAAAGGATTTGCATTAACTTTACCAAACTTCAATATTAAAGAAAATATAAACTTTTTTGCAAGCAACCTTTAAATCTGAAAAATCAGTTTTTATGACAAATAAAATAATTAATTAAAATTTTGAGGAAAATTATATAATTGCATCCAATCAATTCTTTTCTGTCCAATATGAATACGATACACAATGGGCTATGATGCAAACCCATAATCACTTGCCTGCATGTCCTGCCCTTACAATGAGAGATCAAATTACAATGCCCTACCCCTTAATTTTATCCCCAAATTTGAATATATTGCTAAAATTTTATGAATTTTTAGGTGAAATTGGTGATTTTTTTACTATTTATGGATAGATTCGTAAAATTTGTCTACAAAAAATATGACATCTATCACTGCTGAGGCATTAATGGCGGATGGGGGGAGTATCAGTTACACCAAGTCAGCATCTAATACCAATCATTATGGCATTATTTTCCTGATATAATCTGAATTATGGCAGACAATGGAACAGTTTCAGTGTTTAAACATTATTAGCCCATCAAAGTGCACAGTTTAAGACCAGTAGGTCACAGATTAGAGTAGCAGTATTCAGCAAATTATGTTTTTTGGTACTAAAATGATGGAATTTTAACGTGCCCTTTGTTTGAACATTAGGAGGGCAGTTGGGTGATCCAGCTTCCACAAACCAATAGTGCTATGCCTTTTTTTCTGCAGTAGACTATAAGTTGCAGTTTATTGATATGGTTTCTGGTGTATGTGCACATATTAGACAGAAAATGACAAAAGTTTGTACAGTTACTCCAATATCATAAATGCATATTTGTATTCACAAGTGCTCTAATTTCAAATTTGATAAGCATCCAATTATCAATCCAATTATCAGGCGCAAGTGTTTTCAGGCAAGTGTTTAATGGAAGCTAACCTTTTTCCCCTTGTTTCACTTTCTGAAACTCTTATAATTATATGTGGTTGTATGTTGAAGTTCAAATGTTTTGCCACCTATGTACACTAGCTTGGTAAAAGTTATAAAATCTGCAGTTCATAAGTGCTGGCATCCATATTCATGGATATTAATTTATTCATTTATGTGAAAATAATATGCTGATGAACTCAACAGCTCAACAAAGTCAGCATGCCTGATTTTAAAAGATTTACCCCAGTCAAATGACACACATATATGACAAGCTTTTGTCTACAAAAAATAAAAAATAAAAATAAAAGGGGGTGGGGTGGGGGGTGGGGGGAGAAACAAAAACAAAACCAAAAAAACAAAGAAATTTACATTTTACCTAAGATTTGTACAGCTCTACTGACAGACAATGCACATTTTTTCTGGTATGCCGAAAATCACTGTGACATGATTTTGTATAAACAGCTCTGCATATGAATGGAGGCTGTAGGCCTACAATGACAATGCCACAAAATTAAAAGTTTGAAACAGAGGGTCACTAAGTTTCATATCAATGGGATTAGCATAATTTATTCATATCATATTAGCATTGTTAATTTCTCATACACACATATGATTACCTGTGTGGTACCTGTGAGGTATCGCTAAATACAAAGGGCTATGGAAGCTATCTATCTACCAAACAGTCAGCAAAGGAGGCATGGCCTGTGCACTTGTTAAATGTCTTGCAGCGAATCCTGTTATTATCTATGCAGTGTGGTTCCACTGATAGGTGCAACATATCTATGGACAATGATTTATGACATAAATGTGATACTTCATGAATTTTTAGAAAATTGAGACTGTTAAACTTGATATTCACAGCCGATCTGTGGGTGTAAAACTTCTTTTCTCCTTTCATAAGCTGGCCTGAGGTACACAATACCATAGCCCGAACCAATTTGCCTTGTGATCTACAGTCCCAGGACCATATCTTGCATGCTCCATCCATGTAAAAGTTGTTAGGATCACTCAAAATTGTCCAGGCAGCTGTCAAAAAGTGCTGACTTCCCATTTTTAACTTGCTTGATGGACGATAATAGAATAACAACATGACCATGTGAGTCCCAATACATACAGAGTTACCCCTAATAGGCCACAGACTACAGTTATAAATCCTTCTATTTTTCATATTAGCATTTTTCAGTCTAAAAAATCAGCATTTTGGTATTTTGAAATTCCGTGAACGGCATTTAACAGATAAAAATGTCAGAAAAATATGGACGAATTTTTGTCATACAATTCCCAGCTCGTTAATTTGTGATAATTGAAATACGAAACAACACCTGGATGTCAGCTTTATACAGGTGTATGAACTGTGCTCTTGCCAGGGTCACATCATTGTCCTTCCCCACCATAAAGTTCCCACCTGGCCTGAAAGACAGTGCACCTATATGACCACCAATGAAGCAACTCTGCGATGCAGCAAACCTGACTTAGCTAACTTTATTTAAACAGAAGCTACAGCATGCTGAAAACACAGTATTTTCACAATTACGGACTATCTCCGTTGGGATGCGCAACCAGCCAATCACAACTGTAGTCTGTAACCTAATAAGACAGAAATCAACATATTATATGCTGACGTTTCCAAGGCATTTGACTCTATGCCGCACCATCTTTTAAAAGTTGAAGAGCTTTTGGATAAATAGCCATCTACATGCTTGTTTAAAAGCTATATACAACAGGCAGGAGACAGTGTGTTGTGGTCGAAGGATCAAATGCCGAAGGGAAACCGGTTATATCCGGTGTACCAAAGGGTTCGATTTTACGACCTTTTTATTCTTATTTACATAAACGACATGCTTCTATCATTGTCAAGTTAAACAACCATTATCTTGTTTGCAGATAACGCTAAATGCTTCAGGGAAATGAATTCTGAAGCAGATACTCTTTCACTACAGAGTGATATAGAGAGACTGGTTGTATGGAGTAATTTATGGGGTATAAATGCTGATTAATGTAGCTTCCTTACTGTCAGCAGGTCTCGTAACCCCATTGTTTAAGCATAGTATGACAACCCCATTCTGAAACACCTATCCTCACAGACTGATCTAGTTTTTGAGTTAGACTCCTGTCTAAACTGGTCTAAGCATATTACCAAGTGTTGCAATAGAGCCAACATGCCTTAGGTGTTATCAAACTTATATGTGGGTATAAGGCCCCCTCTGATGCCATTAGGAGACTTTACATCGCTTTGGTGCACAGTCACTTGGAATATGGTACAGTTGTCTGATGTGTAACCACAAAGAGAAACTTCATGGCATTGGGTGCTGCTCAGAGAAAAGCGACCAGATATATACTAGGGTCTCCCTTCACTGAATCCTATGAATCCGGCATGGTGAAATGCTTGCTTCCTTTATCCTACAGACTGGAGCAACTGAATCTTGTTTTAGTCTACAAATGTGTAAATGGTCAGCCCAGTGTAGACTACCATAACATGTTTCCAGTTCAAACAGCTATCAGAAATTTACGTTACTCCGACAACAGCATCCATTTCAAGGTTGCCCACTGCCACACTGAAACCTTTCGTTCATCATATGTTAATCATACAATTCACACCTGGAATATCTAACCCTCTAACATCCTTCTTCATCAGCCAACATTTTAAAAAATAGACTAAGAACCGACTACAAAAAATTGCAGTCTGAGTACTTTGATTCTTCAAATACCTATACATGGGTGAGCAAGTGCTTCTGTCCCATGTACTGTGAGTAAACATGCATTATTACTGGGTTCAGCGAACCAAACGCTCTATGTTTGACAGTGCAATACACATATTATCTTTATGATATAAACGTTTCTAAAGGAAGCAGATAAAAATGTCTGACCACGCTTGGTTGTTTGGAGTAAGACAAAGATCTTGCTAGATGAAAATTGAAAATGAAGCATGTCTTGTACCTGAGCTCTATTTCTCCGAAAAAAAGTGAAAAGTTAGTTAATGTTGAGAGAAACTTTGGTGTCTTACCTTGATTTGCCGCTATCGTGGACTTCTTCATGTTACAGATGAGGTCTGAAGACACGGAACCTGTTGCTTATTTATATCACCGATACCAATTTAATATTCAGGACTGGCGTGATCAGATCCAAGTGAAATGGCATGCTTACATTTAGCATCATTTGTTTTCCTTCAAAACTGTCTGCAGAAGTTTCAAACACTATTGAAATGTATGTACATATTAGGTGTTTCTTGAAGTCTCGTCATTGTCACGTCCTCTTCGTCTGTCCATGATTTCTGTACAACAAGCACCATGCCGTCTGTGCTTGTACATTAAGCGGCTTGTGATGGTGTACAGATGTTCAATGTATTTGGTGCAAGTCAAAAGATTATAAGTCAGGCAGAGTCCATTTTACATTGTCACAAAGGCACGGGTGTGCTTTGCTCTGCTGCCAGGAATGCAAGATCTGGCACGGGTTACATAACTCTCTTTGTCTTTTTATTTACACGTTTTCAAAGGTCCATGAGAGATTAATAATAATAATAATAATAATAATAATAATAATAATAATAATAATGATAATAATAATAATAATAATGATAATGATAATAATAATAATAATAATAATAATAATAATAATAATAATAATAATAATAATAATAATAACATATGTTTGTGAAGCTTGTTGTACTCTTTGACCGATCTTGGTGAATACAATGGATTTGCATTTAATGCCTTACCATTTTCTCATCATTTACAAAGTTTCTAGGTGTACACTATAGAATCAACAATAATTATGTATGACAGCCAGTGCGCCACAGATTACTCCTTCAATACAATGGTGAAAAAGGATCCTGGTTTAAACAACGTCTCATTCTAAGCTTGAACATCTGTGGGCTTCCGCCACATTTTGATGTGCATGTATTCGAATCACAATGGAATATCTTTAAAATATGATGAAAGTGAATCAGGGAACCTGTGATATCCTTGGCCCTCTCAATGTTAGATTTTGTTTCTTGATGAAAGTACTTAGTGATGTTTTCTGTCATATTATATATCATTTTCACACGCTGGCTGCAAAAACCACAAGGCCACAACTCGTGTATGCTTCCTATCTCTTGACTCCATGTGCTGTCATCCTCGCTACTTTCGTCCATGTCAAGTCAGCTCTTGTGGTGCCTTTACGTTCTTTTTTTTTTTTTTTTTTTTGCAAGACGGGTTAATACCTGATTAGCCCACTCCCCTATTGCTATTGATAATAACATCATTAAAGCCAAATTACAACCATTTTTTTTTTGGAGGTCAAAAAAGAGTGTAATACTATCAATAGCAAAGTACCATGTGACCACCGTGATTGACCGCCTTCTATAAGAACATAATTACATAATGAGATGTTCTGATTGTTACAGATGATGCGGAGACTTGTTTTTACAGCTGTGAAGAGAAAATAAGATACAGTGACTTTTTTTGGCCCAGAGCCAACTTTGAAAAGCTTGTTGTGTGGGTACAAAGGGACTGTGTCGACTATTTCATGTATATTTTGCTGTATACATGGAAATATATAAACATGTTTTGATACCAAGCACGTTGCACTTGGTCAATTATCTTGTACATTTATCGAAATGTGACTGAAAGACGAACAATCAAAATCAGTACACGTTTGATAGATTGTTATAAATTTGTTAATAAGGTCTTTATTGCTTGCTATCTCTACTGTGAGTCTATGCATGGAGGGAATGCCGATTTCCACTCTTTTTGACCGCATGTTTGTATTGAATGAACGCTACTGCATAATGATGCATTTGGTAATATTTTATATTGATGCATGTTTAGTTTACGTGTTCATGGCAGATAGTGTCATGATGTATCAAAAGTACGGATATATATGGCTATTCCACCATATCATTCGTTCTCTTATATTGAGGAATTAACGCAACTAAATGATTTTACTTGTTTTTCATTCAGGATTCAAGAATAGACCAAGATTTTTTTTCTAAGGATTCAAGCAGGCTGTAAGTGTTCATCCTAAATTGAAAATGTACATATTCATCTGACCAGTATTCCAAACAAGTGAATGAACACACGTGTTTTATTCTTCTTAACATTACCACCTTGAACAGTAGTTTGAACAATTTTCACTCCTATTTAGGTTTTCAATTGTATGGGGCTCTTCGAAGAATGTTTTTACTTTTCAAATACAAAATTTTGTTATTTAGTCAATAACTCGGAATGTATATTTTTGACCTTTTAATTTTCTTGAGTATATTCTGGTCAATCTTTGGTTTTCAATTTCACATTTTGTGTCTTTTATGGATCATCTTAAGATAATTTTTTTCCATCCTTTAAATTCAACTAGTAATTGAATTTTTTCGTCTCTTTTGATTCATTCATTCCTTTATTAGAATTTACATTAAATCAGCAAAAATAATATGTTTAAATCAAAAAGAAGAGTTGCATCATTTACCTGTTTCAAATTTCTTTTTCAAAATTTGTACCACCATTCAATGTATTAGTTTTAGGACAGCGAATGGTCTGTCTCTTTATTACAATACTTCCTAACACATGTTTTTGAGAAGAAGGTATATTTTCTATTTTTATAAAAAAACTGTTTTCCGTAACATGGGTTACCACAAAGCATGTATAATTTGGAATTTAGCTTGGAATTAATCGGAATTGTTCTACTTCTGATGAAAACTCAAATGTATTCTGATATTGCATGATGTTTTATGACATACATTATTTCGAAATCCAACAGATATCAATATTTCAATTTTGTTTAATATAATAGGTGAAACATAAACAATTGTGCATGTAAAATATTTTAGAATTAATAGATACTAAGCTGGCTAATTCTGCCATATTCTCCTAAGTAAATTCAAAGTGTCAAATCTAAAACTACAATAGTTTCAGCAGAAAAATCTGAATGGAAATGTATGTTTTCCTTTCTAAAATTGCTAAATACGTATCCAAATATCAGACTATACACAATTCAAACTTTTTGCTTGTTTTACAATACTAGAATCACATGATGTATTCGTCCAAACTTTCTATCCATTTTCATTTTTATCATCCCTCGATTAGCTAATTTCAAGATTGGTCTAGGGTTTTATAAATTCTGTCACTTCCGAAAAAGTCTTAAAATTCTTTTTAGACTTTGATGACCCTATGGTTACTATGCGATGGAAACCCCTGAACTGTGTGAACACAGATACTGCCTGTCTGTTAGGGGTACTTCCTCTTTGGCTTCCATATACCATAATGAATTACAGCGTCGGTTACCCTGAAACGTTTTAAACACGCTGTTTTACCTTAAAACTGTCAAAGGGTGATATTATCAGTTACCACGTGTTTGCTGAACGTAGTACGGATTTTTACCTAGCCTTGGTCAACCATACCACATGAGGGCGAAGCCCGAATGTGGTATGGCTGACCAAGGCTAGGTAAAAATCCGTACTACGTGAAGCAAACACGTAGCAACGATTTTATTATATTTTTGGTAATAATAGCCTGTAAAGTTGCCTTCGGTGTGGTTTTAATTCACTTTGAAGCAATTTCATCCTTTGTAAATGTAGCGAAACGCTTTTCCGTAGGCCTACCCTCCATGATCATTCGTAAAGCATTGATCGAATTTGCCGCCGCTTGAACTTTTCAAGCATCGAAAACGAGGCTCGACCATCAAAACGATAGTACGGATCCGTACTACCCGTTTGATGAAATACTACTTGTTTGGACCTAGGAACACACCCGGGTATGGTTTCATATTTGGAAAAATTGAACCAATCAGCTTTGGCTATTATTACTAAAAATATAATAAAAAGAGATCCGCACACCATGTCTCAGGACCCACACCGGTAAATGTGTTTGAATACATCTCTACACTGCAAAGAAAACAGGAGAACCTCCTGCTAATATATATAAGTGTAATAAATATTTTTCACCTAAGAATTAAAACTATGATGTAAATCTTAATACATACTATTGGAAGTTTTAAAACTCAATAGTAATGGAAACATACACAGAGTTGTTTTGTAAGAATTGAAGGACATGTAGACTGCACTGTTTGACTACAATCTCTTTTCTGTAGGCAGGCTTAGTTTAAGGTTTTTCTTTGTGGCTGGTGAGCTCACCATTCTTGATCTTTTAGCTTAAGCCTGTAACTGTGCAGGTATCGTTAATATGGCCTTCGAGCTAATCTCGTTTCCATTAATCCTGAATAAATTTGAGGGTTTTGTGATATCACAACACTTTGGGATTCGTAAATTGTAATTCGTGAAAAACATCCTACCTTTTTGTGAAGATCCAATCAGTACACATAGTCTTTAGACTACCAGCTGTGTTACAAACCCCGAGATACATGCACTTGACCTTACTTTACAAATTGGGATGTGGCCAGGTGGCTTTTTGCCATACCCTATACAGCCAGGCGATAGGTGCAGAAGGTTGCTGTTTAAGCCCCCGGCCATTCCATGGTCCCAATATAAATGAAGTTCTAAGAATAGAGTCAACCTCTTTAATTTGGTGTTTTATGGGTCCACTCGATAACATAATAGTCAATCCTATGTCTGGCTTTGCGGCAATATATTCATTTCCTTAATGTTTTTGTCTTTTTCCTTTTGGTATCAGGACATGAATGAGACATCATAGCGTCTCTCTTACTATCCATACATGGCTTCATACATACATTAGTCAACAGTCATTTTTACGTCACACAAACACAAACGCAAACACAATATTGCATGTCAGAGTAACAGGTCCAGTTTGTTAAGTTAGTCATTCATTTAAACACTTATTCATCTATTCTTTTACATCAATATCACATTGTTATGCTAAATCAAAAATTTGTCATCTGCATATTTTATGTATCAGTGTTTATAGTGATTAGGCCTATATCTTTTCAAAACATTTAGGTCGCTAGGAATCTCTTTGCTGTCATTGTTGGGTTTGAAATATATGCATGTTTTCTCAGCTGTTTGATTACATAAAGAATGCGATGAATGACTTTTTCACATGCAATCTTTGGGCTTCTCAAAATGAAACATATCCATTTGGCTTATGCACGTACATACACTGAAGTAACAGTCATGTTAATAGGAGGGCAGGTTGTTTGATTCTTTTGAACATATCATACGCTATCACTATGACATTCATTTTATGCCCCCTCCCCTGAAAAAAGGATAGGACAGTCGGAAAAGGATTCGTTGCCTTATCCTAGTCCATCTTGTACTAGAAAGGCAAGTTCTATAGCACCAAATGAGAAATGGAATTGGAATGGTTACGATAACCTGATTATGGGTACACCACCCTTGTAACAACAGTGGCAAGGCTCCCGAGGAAAAGGGGTACTTTCTTGGCCCATCCAAGATCCTCTTAAAAAACAGCGGCAAGGCTCTGGAGGATAAGGGGTGCTTTCTTGGCCAATGGAAGATCCTCATAACAACAGTGGCAAGGCTCCGGAGGATAGAGGGTATTCCTTGGCACATCCTAAACCCTCATAACAAGAATGGCAAGGCTCTGGAGGATAAGGGGTACTTACTTGGCTGATCCAAGATCCTCATAACAACAGTGGCAAGGCTCTGGAGAATAAGGGGTACTTTCTTGGCACATCCTAGACCCTCATAACAACAGTGGCAAGGCTTGGAAGGATAAAGGGTACTTTTTTGGTGTCAGTGTTGATTTGAAGATTGCTGAGTTGGTGTAATGCCAATAAGTTATGTTCCCGACGAATTCACATTCTAGTACAATTTCGAATATTAACCTAATTATGGGCTGACCTTCGTGAGTAGCATCAATATATATATGCATTCCTTACAACTAGTAAAATTTAATCTCGTTACATGTATATAGCTTATTGGGATCAGTTGCTTTTGCGACAAGTTGAGGAAGGAATTGGATGTTTAAGCAATATTCTGAGGGCGAAAAGAGAAGAAGGACCCGTTTACAGAAGTAAATGGCTTTACTACGCCTTCACTTTATTTACAAGACAATGACTGGTCTTTATACAGAAATATCCTATCAGCAGTCTGAACGTCCAGTCATCTGTATCGGCACGGTTGCCCTTCATATGACCTAGTTAGAAACCTCAGCCAGGTCCACCTACTGTTGACTGCAGTGGGAGGTGCCAGATGTGTCATGCATCAATGAAAATAAATAGGTGCAAACAAGCTGCTTGAAAATGGATAATTAACACATAAACTGCATGAACTTACTTAGTCCATAGGAATGTACATTAATCAGCTCGACAGCATTAGATTAGATCTACTATTTGTTTACATGTCAAAATTAAGTACTTCGGATTTGTTTGAATTGGTCCCCCATCGAGATATCAACTTTTACTCAGTCTGCCTTTAAAGATAAAACCCCTCATAAAAATAAAAGAACATTGCATAAGAGGATCCGGCAGTTGCATCTCAGGATTTGGAAGCTGTTTGGAGTGAAAACATGCCCTACCCTCCATATTTTAAGTTCCTCTTCTGATCGCATTGTATCCATCTCATTGACATGAACCTCAACCCTTTCAACTTTTGCATTCAGGTCAAGGCAAAACTGTTAGAAAGTCGGGTCGCTAGACTTGAGTAAACTCACCTAAATTTAACAGTCATGGAGGTGTCTCATAGGATATCTTAGTCAAACCTGCTGGAGGATCAGGTCTGTCCTCTTTCCGTTGCAGTCAAAAGCACATCGGCTGTGCTGACTGCAAGCTCCACATCCAAAACATTTTTGTTCGCAGGATAATTTTCATTCAGTTTGGTTTCGGGCTGTAGATGTCCCCATTTTTGCTAAGTTTTCCACATGGTAACACCCCACCTGTTACTCTCCCTGGCGATTAACAAATGAATTCTTGAGCACTTTTGGCTGCCATCTCTAGGGTTATAACTTCTTTATGCCAGCGAGATTTTTAGTTCTTTCCACAGGAACATTTTCTAGCCCGAAAAAAAAAAAAATTCAGAGATGCAGTCAAGCGTGGGAAGCTCCAAACCTGAAGAAACAATTTGCTTTCATCCTTAGCTACTGGTCACAATACGTGACACAGTGACACTTGTGGAGTGTCCTCACTGGGAAGAGCACAGGTGCTGGCAACGTTCAGTCAGCCAAGCATTCATGCAAATATAGGCCGGGGGGGGGGACAGAGAGGGTGAACCTGGGATCTCTGTACTTTCAATGCCCTCCCCCCCCCATAGGGCCTTATCTGCAAAAAATATTGCATATTTATCTGTGCAGTCAAGCATTTGTGGCAATAAGATGGGAGATGGTGGGTCAAAGGCACTATGCTGTCACATGGAGCTTGTACAGAGAAAGGTAAGGTTTAGAACAAAGCTCACATCTGGAGCACCATCCCGCTTCATGTTTGACATGATTTCTCCATTTCTGTGCATACTAACAAGCTGGAACTCACCGATTTATTCCAAAACCTATATTTTCCAGGTATATAACACTGATAGCCCATTGAAATCCACATATATCTATGGCAACACGCCTATAATTGTCACAAATGTCCCACAAAATCCATTTCAGGCAAAGAGTCCAACATTCCAGCATGCAATTCAAATGTGTAATTCATCCTGAATCAAGTTCGTCCCACAGCATTTAGTGTATGATAACCATGCAAAGGGAATGATAAAACCTACTGCAATGAATAGCTTTAATCGGAAAATTCCAGGTGGATTGCTGTTGGACACATTAGCAATACTGGGAATGTGGTTTAGATATTGCTGCAGTAAATGAGGGGGGAGGGGGGTATCCTGGGTATGGTTAAGCCACAGAATGAAATGGGGAAAATGCTTGGAGCACCACATGTACAGCAACAGGAGGAATCTCAGGGGAGTTACCATGGAATGCCATAGCTGACAGAATTGCCACAGCGAAATTTGAATTACTTGGGTAATTTACAAAAGGTAAGCGAAGGCAGGTATTGCAAGAAAACATATAATGAAGCTATTGCAGAACAGACATGATGGGCCAAAGACAAAGATAACTTGGATGGTTATGATGAAGGTGAGGATTTGGAAACATATATTAGGAAGGTCGTGACAGACTCAGTCTTAGACTCAGATCAAATCTTTTTGTCAAAATTTTGGTAGTACATTACAATATAACAGGTAATATAATGACATGGCAGTGCATAAAGACATTAAAATCAAATTAAAGTTAAAGGATTTTTGGTACAATACGTCAGCAACTTTAGGAATGTTTAACTGTTTGAAAAGAGGATCAGTGTGTGCATTGAATTTAACATGACAGATTAAACAGCTGGTATTTGTAGATACCTGCACTAGCTGCTGTTCGCTTTTCCTATTTTGCACAGTTCTGTTTGCGAAATATGGATTGTTTACGAAGAGTGAAAAGGAAAAAGAATGGGCGGTTTGTTAAAAAATGCCAAGACAAGGGACTAAATGCTTTAAAACAAGGCAGAATATGTCGAAACACGGCAGTGGTAGACCAAAACGCATGTACACAATCAGCAAACGCTGACCAAGCCACTGTCAAAAGTGCCACGCCCACCCCCCAAATGCCACATGCACATGTAAACACTGACAGTTATAACTGGGACGAAGGTCGTAGAGTAGTGGAACTAAATGTACTAGCCGATAATCTTGCATGCGATGAATGTAAAAAAAGAAAAAAAAAACATTGTCCCTAAAAAATACAGAATCAGAAAAACGATAAGGCTTGGCCAGTGTACTTGACGTTTCTTGTGTATGTGGTACGATAAACGCTGTCCCAACTGGGGGTGGGGGTAGGGGTGGGGGACCACAGTAATACCCCAGCATCAAAAGGTGGCACAGGCATATTTGATAATGTGCTGCCTGTGTTACCATTTGACAATGTATTAAGGCAACTATAATTTTGATATTCTTATTTTTACCTCTTTTTCCACATTGCTGTATTGCGCTATGGGGAGAATCGTAAAATACTTGCCTCATCTCAGTAAAACTATGAAAGTATATATTATGACTGGAATATAAAATTAACGACGTACTGCCGTTTATTTAACCTACATACATTTATATTGATATGGTATCGAAGTTAGACAATGAATGGATACCTTGTACCTATGAACTTAGAACAAATTAAGTCAGCAAGCATGAATTCTTTGTACAATTGCGGAAAAAAGCACCGTATGATATTTTCTTGTGTATGTGGTACGATAAACGCTGTCCCAACTGGGGGTGGGGTAGGGGTGGGGTTGGGGGACCACAGTAATACCCCAGCATCAAAAGGTGGCACAGGCATATTTGATAATGTGCTGCCTGTGTTACCATTTGACAATGTATTAAGGCAACTATAATTTTGATATTCTTATTTTTACCTCTTTTTCCACATTGCTGTATTGCACTATGGGGAGAATCGTAAAATACTTGCCTCATCTCAGTAAAACTATGAAAGTATATATTATGACTGGAATATAAAATTAACGACGTACTGCCGTTTATTTAACCTACATACATTTATATTGATATGGTATCGAAGTTAGACAATGAATGGATACCTTGTACCTATGAACTTAGAACAAATTAAGTCAGCATGCATGAATTCTTTGTACAATTGCGGAAAAAAGCACCGTATGATATTTTTTTTGTTAATCAATGAGATCAGTACATATTTTGGAAACCCCCTATAATTATTCAGGGATTTGTAAATATTTTTTTCTATTTTAAACTTAAAAAGTAATGTGAGCACTTATACATTTTTGCAAGACGAGATGAATTTAAAGTCACATTCCAGCATGTTTTGTCTCCATATTTGTTATTAAAAGGCTTGATATACATTGCATACACTCATGTTGAGTTGTTTTATACATATTTTTGCATCCTTCATTTTTCTTTTGGATTTTACCCACATATATAATGTTTGCTATCAAATTTCTGTAGTCCTTACATGTAGCGCTACCTAGCGACAAAAATAACACCGTGACATGCCAATTTTCTGCTTGCATTTTGTTTCAAATGCCAATATCTTGGTTCGCACCAAAAACCAGAGATTTCTAAATTCTTTTGACCAGTGTACCGAACGTCTTTAAATTTCAATTTTGAACAGTGTTTTTTTTTTTCCTTTTTCCTTTTCTTTTTCTTTTCAAAAGTGGCCACATTTCCTATATGAAAACGCGGTAATTTTCTCCGATCGTGGCCCCTAGATCTGAGATGTGGGAAAGTGTTAGTAATGTCACAAACACAACCCACTGGCTAGGGTGATGTGTCAGAGTCTCTTCCTTTACCCAAGAGTTACGGCAGATACAGCAGAGCAGAGTGATTCTGAAAATTCTGAATTTAGTTTGCATGTACGTGGTCTGTTGAGGATGAAAAATAATTAATAAGAAAAGCTGTAGCAGCAGAGGAACAGATCATTCCGCTTTACAGACATAAGAAGGATGCCCAGAGCCCTGCTGTCCCAGCCTTAGTACTGCAGAGTACAGCTCTGGGACAGCCAGACGATCCCAATTTGCCATCAGGGCAATGATAATTAGTTGCAAAAGAGATATTGCCTATCAATAAATTACTAGACTCCATTTAAGAAAAAGCATGCATGCAATAAATTGGAACCTGCATCAAGGTGGGCTGGGTCTTGTGATATTTCAATTCTAGCATTCACAGAAACAGTTGTGGCCAACACCTTTGGTGTGTCAAAGTCTGTACAAAGAGTTAATTTTTCCTTCTCATGTGTGCAGATGGTTAAATATAAGTTTCCATGTATGAATGGCTTTCAATATCAAAACTTGTACCCAGCAGCAACCTCGCGACCCTTGCAGGGCAGTAATTTACGTTTCTGTATACATCGTGATCAGTGCATGTGCTTTTGATTCTTTATTTCTGGTCCTGTTTATTTTGTGAAAAATATTTACTGGAAAATTCTAATGTCGGACTGACTAATTTTTGGGTCCATATTAACGACAAACAAACAATGGGATGATTTTTTTTTTCCACCCAATTATTGGAAACCGGCCGTGGACTCTCGCAAACAGTGGTACATGACTCGCAATATATATAGTAATTAGACATACACATTACAGTGGCCAGCTAATTTAACCCAGAGGCCTGTTCTAGACTGTTGAACCCTAGGCATGTGCATGTAACAAGATCAGTCCTTGTTAGTCCATGTTTCTCCCCCATTTTCCCTCATCAATTGAATCAAAATAATTAAACACATGTAATTTTGTCACAATATAACACTTTGTAACAACATACCAGACCGGCGTTGTCACTGTGACAGTCGAATAATATTTAGTGACACTTTGTAACAGTGGTAGAACTACAGACCTATAGTTTGGTGTAATGAAAACTTTGAAATCAGAATCATACTGAAGATTATTTTATGAATACGGTGAAAAAAAATTGTAACTCACTGTTCCTGGTTTTATGGGTAATGGCAAATTTGGTTAGTTCTATGAATCCTTCCATTGCCTACCGATGAGACGAATTTGGCAGCAGTATTAGTTTTTTTGTTTCTTTGACTTTTGTTTGTTTGTTTTGTTTGTTTGTTTGTTTGTTTGTTTTTTTTTTTTTGGTTTGTTTTTGTTTGTTTGTTTGTTTGTGTTTTTTTTTTTTTGTTGGTTTAAACGGATTTCATTCCATGACAAATCAATTGCACAGAGCGGCCAAGAGGTTTTCAAAGCAGTCTGTCATGGAAAGGAATTGGGGAGCACGGCTTAGCCCTTTTTTAGCCCCTGTTACAAAATTCATGTTATGGCATCTGGCTGGAAACGTTTAGTTTTCACAATATATTCTTGAACTGAGAGAAAAATAATTTTGTTGTCCTCAAAGGACAATTTGGTGATCCCAATAAAATTGTTTCTAGGCTTAATGGAGCAAAATGTGAAATAGATGTATGTAGGCTCTCTCTTTGGATTGTGTAGAATGGACAAGTAAAAAAAAATAATGCGAATTATATTATGCACCTTGCCCACAGGGACAACTTGGGGATTCACATAAACCAATGGCATGTAGGTGAGCATTCAACTGACTGCGCCCCATCCTGAGCCTTGCTTGAATGACAGCCGGATGTCTTTTTCCAACATAGTATTATTAGTCTCTTTAATTGAGCGAGGGGCTTTAGAATCTATGTGTTTCTTGAATTCGCTTAAGGAGTTAGAGTTTCGAATGTTAGGCGGGAGCTGATTCCAAAGTCTCGTGGTGCTGGGGGAAAATGTGTGATGAAATATATCTGTTCCAGCTCTAAAATGAGGAACGTTTTCAGCTTGTCTTGTATCGAATCTGATCTGGTTCTGATTGGAATGAATAATCTCACTTAAATATTCAGGGGCTAAATTATGAGTAATTATATACATTTGGATTAACTTGTTAATTTTCCTGCATTTGGCTAATGTTTGAAGACCCATTTCTTTGTATAATTTAATATCAGGGGTAGTTCTCTTGCACCAGAGATTATACATGCAGCAGCCAGTTGAACGCTTTCTAATCTTTGTGAGTCGCCCTGTGTGCTGCCATCCCATACCACGCTACTGTACGCCATTAGTGGTTGAATGAGTGATTTGTATATTATTTCAAGGGTTTCTCTGTGTAGTAAATACCGTAAACTTTTCATGATATTTAGTTGTTTGGAGGCTCTAACAATAACAAGGTCAATGTGATCATTACATCAGAGGTCGGATGGCAGTATTACCCCTAGGTGTTAACGTTCGTCGACGTTTTCTAAGGGAGGGTGAAAGACTTGATTTCGCCTCAGAGATACTAACATACCATCCGTTTTCAGGACATTGAATGTCACCACCCAATCTGCTGACCAAAAGTCATCAGAGGACAGGTCCTTGTTTAAAATGTCTGCAGTTAGGTGGGGATTAACGACAGTAAGATACAAAGATGTGTAGTCAGCGAACAATTTGATTTTGGAATTAATGATAGCCATGATATCATTTATAAATATAAAAAATAACAGAGGACCAAGAACAGAACCCTGAAAGACGCCTGCATTAAAAGTACCCGACACAGAGGTTTTACCATTAATAACGACTCTTTGCTGACGATTTGAGAGATAATTTTAAACCATTTAAGCAAGGAGTGTGATATTCCACTACGTTCGAATTTGAATACGAAGCCTTGGTGCCATACTCAGTCAAAAGCTTTACTGATGTCCAAAAGGACAACTCGGACCTTTTTTTGGAGATCAATAGCGAGAGAAAGTTCATGACAAAGGATAGGAGCTGATAAACAGTTAAGTCTCTGGGCATAAACCCTGATTGACAAAAAGAAAAAAGTACATTTTCTCTTATGGAATTTAAAAGCATAGTTGAAAACTACCTTTTCCATCACTTTTCCAGCACAACTTAACAGGGAGATGGGTCGGTAGTTATAACATAAGTTGGTATCACCTTCTTATGCAAAGGTTTGTGACATGGGCCTGTTTCCAGGAACTAGGAATGATTTCCTGACGTAATGATAAATTAAACAATTTTGTTAGCGAGTCACAAATAAATGGCGCCCCCTCTCGCAGTAGAATAGCACTGACACCATCAGGGCTGGTGGCTTTGTGACATCTGAGCTTTTTAGGATATCTAAAACCTCGTCACAATTAATCTGAATTGAACTAAGAAGTACATCCGCTGGATTTATGGTTGATAGTGCATGCGCTCTGGGTCTGTCAAGATTACTCTGGTCGAGAAAAAAGTTGTTACAAATTTAGGTTTGGGAGATTTTATCGGTTATATGACAATTATAATGAATTAGTGATGGGATAGCATGGGACTGATTACAATTCATAAACTATTTTACTGTACGCCACCATGCTTAGTTTTTTATTCACATTCTTTAAAGAAGCCCTTAGTTTATTATTATAGTTTTCCTGTGCTGTCTTTGACTGTTCTTGGCATTAGTTTTGAATGGTTGTGTAAAAATTCCAAAAATGAAGTTCATATTTTTTATCCTGGGCCCTGTTGTAGGCGCGATGAACTTTCTCTCTCTTGTACATCGGAGAGAAGAATTATACCATGGTAAGTCCAACAGATGCACTGCGATAGATTTGCTTGGAATTTATTATTATTATTATTATTTTTGTTATTGTTTTTGCCAGACCCATCTTTAACATCGTCATAATCGATGTCACTTTGCATAAAGTGTTCGTTACAAAGGCGAGTTATGTTTCCAAAGCCTTGCCACTTGTCCCTGTAAATTTGGACTGAACACGTCCATGAATTCAGTAATTTTAGGTCTGAAGGGGAACGGAAACAAGCTGTAGAACTTGTATTTCTACAATAATCAGCAACACACTGTCCTATACAGTGTGGGTACAGGGACAAAAATTAATATTTCCGCACACATTTTTGATCCTGTTGATGAACGGTGAATTAAATATGCTTAAAACAAATGATACTTGACAATCATAGCTCGCAAACATGGCCACAGTCTTGCCTGTCAGCCAGTGGTGTTGCGTGTGTGACTTCATAACCTTTCGCACTTTGAGGGTGTCGGAAATGAACAGAAAGCGGCGATTAAAAGCCCAGTGAGTTTTTTAATGAAAATGTGAAATAAAGTATCATTTCCATATATATTTTGTTTAAATGCACAGTATGGTTAGAACCCATGAGTCACACGTGTGGTCATTTAGAACCAGTTCAAGCTGACCTTTGATATTAATGACTAATTTGCCGCACAGAAAACCAATATCTCTATCAGCTTTCTTCGTGAGAGCCATTTTGTGAAAAATAAAATTTGGTTTAGTATTATGCAATTTCTACTGTACGAACCTGCATTGGTATCAGCCTTATGGCATTCTGTCCATAGAGTTGTGTTTATCTGTGTGTGGATGTGTTCTTCACACCCATAAGAGGTACTTCCATTGTACTTGTCCAAAAAGAAATTGTGATATGTGCCTCGACATAAATGGTTTGGAATTACTCAATGTTGCCATTGCCTAGTAGCTGTGGGGTTCCTTTCTCATGAATTATAAATGTAAAAAGTTTTTGTGACAATTCTGTGAGAGTTTTTGTAATCGATCAAGCAGATCTAAATGTCTATTTGGCAGAAATTATTTTCTTGTGTGCCAATTATGAGCTGGAAATTAGTTGTGTGTACATAAAATGTATCCAGAACAAATTGTGTAGCAAACTTTTACGTTGGCACTTTGATGCAAAGTATGATGAGAATTTTGTTGCTATTGTTGATGGCTCTAATGTCAAAATGCTTGTTCCAGACCAACCATTCTAGTTTGTACCAAACTGGTATTTTATGTAAGTGGTCTAGATTTATTGCAGTGATCACAATGTGCTGAGTATCAAGGTTTTACTCGCATTTCACCAATCTAATCTTAAATCATTACATTTATTGTTTATATGGTATCCATCGATATGTATATCCATTCATTTCCGAATTCACGTACAAATTTAGTCACTTTTGACGTGAAGTATATTAACAGGAACTGAGCGTGACATATTGAGATTAAAATACAGGAGTTCACAGAGAGCTGCTTTTGCCAGAGACCCCAAGCGAGAATATCTCTACACAATGGAGGTCTTTCATAGTTTTCTGTTTGTGTTTCCACTTGGATTATCTTCCTGCTTCTTTAGATATAAAATGTGCTGATACAAAGTTTCTTGGTCGTTCCTTTTTGGTCTATGACTTCAGTTTGTTATCTGCTTGGAGATGACCTTCTGAATTCTCTTGCTGGGTTTGATTTTTTTTAATGCATGCTCTTTTGAATTTATATTATTGCTGAAGGGCTTAAATTGGTTATATCCTAATTGCCTGTAGCGCACTTCAACTATTTCGCCAGAGATACTTGTGAATATTAATTGGTATTTAAACTCACGAAATGCTCTTCATGTTGCATGCTGGTCAGCTTTCTTTGCCTTTTTCCTTTGTGGTCCAAATTTTATCTGTTTGGGCATAGAATTCTTCATATTCTGACACCCAGTATTCCAGATATAATTCTTTGACTTGTTTGTGCCAAAACATGTATTTAAGGGTGAACCCTGGAGAACATAACATGCCTGCCTTTATTTATGGTACTCGTGGAATTCGGTTTGGTCTCATCACTATCATTGAAAACTGTTGTCCACTTCTCTTTTCATGGTTTGAGCATTCAGGCGTTTTCTGCGCATATTGCAGTGCAGTAAGTGGTCCAAATGCAGTGGGACTGATGTTGTTTTTTTTATAATTGTCTGATGAGTATAGTTTGTCATTGTTAAGATCATGTCAGGTTGGCTCAAAGTGTTTGATGTACAGCTGATACATGGCTATTTTCAATAAATGGGTAACTGTATGCATATTTGGCCTTCTCTCTCTCTCTCTCTCTCTGTCTCTCTCTCTCTCTTTCCCACTCTGTCTCTCTCTCTCTCTCTTGTATAAGTAATTAGCATCTAAATCAACTGACTGACAAGTTGACCTATGTCTGATTATTAATGCAAAAAAAATAAAATAAAATAAACTGTTACATGGAAAACAGCTATACTTACAGTTACCTTTAGGAATTTCAACATGATTTCTCTCTCTTTTTCTTTCTTATTATAAAACCTAATCCTTTCTTTGAGAAATAAAGTAGAATTTTGCAATCATTAGGATAGTTTTACATATTGACCTTTTGAACTTTATAGAACCATGAATTATATGTACATTATTCTTGGCTGACTTGCAGATAACTTATAATGGCATACTACATTTATCCCCTTTGAAACAACATCATGCCTTTAGCTACATGTCTAAAGCACATCGAATTGTATAATCATGTTGTTTGGATTCTTGTTGATGCTCATTTCAGGCCCATGGGGCTTTTCTGATGGATTGATGTTGGTGTTAGACTTTTATGGATGATGATCATTTTTGAGACAGTGGCTGCAACTAGTACCTTTTAAAGGCTGAATTTTATTGATAATTTCAACAAATAAGGAGCCCTTGCTTGCAAATTCTCTGATGTGCTGCAGATTGTGGTCCCTTTTCATGAATTGTACGGTCCTATATATACATGAATGATGCACCTGTTGAAGCCAATTTACTAAAATAGCCCTACAATTTAAAAGAAAACTTTTTGCATTCTGTCATGTTAAAACTAGATATGGCTGTTTTGACCTTTGGCCCTTCCCACATACGTTTTGCACTCTTTTGGGAACAGACAAACTATAAATTTATGTGATTCCACTATACCTACCAAGGAACATTGCCTTTGGTCGGAATTGACTTTAATGGGTTACTGTCTGTCTCAACTCAGGAATGAAATTTATTTCTTCACATTGATATTGGAAGATAGATGTTGAGTGTTCTGGTAATTATTGAATCTCAACGTGTTGCTGTACTTAACTTTGCTTGGATTTTGGTTGGATATTCAAGGATATTGGTTGTGTTTTTTTGAACTATTTGTAAGGAATTTTTTAACATAAAAAATGGATCCCACATACAGAGGTCTACACATGGTTAAGATAGTACGCTTCACATACTGAGTTGTACGCTCTCATGACAATATGTTACATAAGTGGTCTAGCACTCCCGCGAGATCCTTTTTGATAATACCTCACATGACTGGTCTAGCACTCCCACGAGATCCTTTTTCTGTGTTTGAATTTAGTGGCGCCAAAATTCTAATTCACACTTTTGCAGTGTTCTTCACGTGGTTAAGACCTGCAGTTGTCTTCTTTGGTTGTTCTTGTCTTTAAGAGATTTGAGGGAGGTGCTTCACAATTTAGATTATTCCATTTGTTTAACTTATTTTGTTGTTTAATGTTGCCTTTTTCACATTTTTTTGTGTAGTCGCAAGATATTACATGCGTCGAAATTAAAGTATATTGAACTGGTATCAATTAGTTATTTTGTATGTCCTTTGGTAGGGACAACTAATAGCAGTCTCTAGATCTGAAACCTTTTTCAAGGCAGGCTGTACGCTTGTCAAAAGTGTAAAGATTCTCTTTGAAAACTTCACTTATGGTTTCTGCCAACGTATCCTGAACACCTTTGTTTCATAAAGCACAGATAAATTGTTTTTTGTGTTCTTACAATGAATAATCGTACATTAAACCAGGACTTGAATGCTCGAAACTGGCCATTACTGTGTACTTTTTATGAATGCAAATTACGTAGCAGCAGGTCGGGATAGCCATCTTGCATCTGCCGCCCTGCACCCAATTGTTTACATTCAGAAAATGTTGAAATGGTTATTGATTCAAGGTGAAAACGTTGTTTTGACAAAAATGTAATAAATCTAGCACAATGCCTCGTTCGTACCAAATAATGAGGAGGAGGAACAATAATGATGACAAGGAACATAACTCTGCTGCCCCGAATTTATTTGGAAATATGTGCATATACATAAATATGTATATAACCCGAAGTAAGAGTGAATATCCTGGCTTTGTTTTTTCCACCCAGGCTGGAGTGCATTCACTGGGATAACCCGGATCATATCAGGTTTCTTCTTACCATACAGAAAATTAAATAGACATAGAAATTGGTTATTTGAATTAAACAAAACACATTTAGAATTTTTAATTTAGTCACTTAGGAGGCCAAACCCTAGCATTGCGTATAGTCACTTGCTGTTATCCATGGTAGTAATCGCCCAGTTCGTGGTTCCAGCTTTACTAATGCGGCAAGTTTCACCATCTTCATAATTGGCCTTAAAAGTCATTGCAGGATGTCATGTGCTATGAACTCTATGATTGAGTTGAAGTGAACCATTAAGCATCCCTTTGCTATCCAGGCATCTGCTCGTAGGAAAAAATAAGTACTACAATGCGCAGTCCTCCTCCGTGGGGCTAGCAGTCGGGGCAGCCGTTGACAGGGGCGCACCTCCCTACTTGCCATCATCAGCAGACGGTAACTTTGGGTCTTTTGCAAATTGTACTCCCTTCCCATCAATGTCTTTACCATCCTCTGTAAACAACAAACAGACCAACCGTAAAACGAGACATAAGTTGTGCAAGTCTGATCAGGTCATTAATGTTAATGGTTATTTAGACTGTATCATCATCACTATCGTCACCATTGTTACTAGTTGTATTAGTGGAAATATTGTTGTTGGTGTTGTTTTTATTATTATTATTATTATTATTATTATTATTATTATTATTATTATTATTATTATTATTATTATTATTATTATCATTTCTATATTAGCAGTGCAGCATAAAATTATTTATTTTTATTGGATAACAAAAAAGTGCATGATTCATTACTGGTCGAGGAGTTCTCCAAACATGGAGACTCAGAATGTATACAGGACAGAACAATGCACAGCAAATGACCATGTTCTAAAATATTCCTGTAAATTCGGTATCAACGTAAAAAGTGGAAAACTTTATCTTTTGCACCAGAAAATCCCATTAAAGCATACCAACGACGTGTAGGTAGGGACTGAAGGAGGAGTATTCCACCCAGAAAAGAACAAAATGGATTGCAGAATAAATCCATACTGGTGACCGAGGCCGAGACAATATGCCCACAAACACACACTACCTATACGGAGCTGCCATTGCACCTAGCAGCTAGGGCGATTCTTACCCCACCTACCCACCTACACCGTGCATAAACAATAGCCTCATTAAGTTGGAGGATGAGCTGAAACGTGTAGTTCTTATGATGAAATGATCGTCATAATGTGGAACATGAGACCAAGGGATGTGCACTGAACTAAAAGGTGCACTGCTGTGATTCATAAAGTCACGAAATATAATATGTATTCAACATAGCATGCAGAAGAAAGTAAGAATACAGTTAAGAGATTCAACAATGAAGTTTTGCACCACCTAAAAAATTAATATATTACATTCATCTGAAAGTTCCTTGCTCGCAAAGAGTAGGATGTAGGCTAAACTAACATTTGCAGTATGTATGATTAAACTTGAATTAACACCAGGGGCTAACAACGGAATAATGATCCTAAGTAGATAGATTATATCTTTTCCGAGCATATAAAGGACCAAAGAAACATAAGTGTTTCAAATCCTCAGTTTGGTAGGAACAAGCACATGTGGGTTGCTGTAAGTTTGTGAATATCTCAATTTAGCTTAACGTAACTTACTTATAACTGAGTATGACTGATGTATAATTTAGCCCAGCAGTAAATAATTATTTTTTCTTTATGTTATAATGGTTAATTCTTTTTTGTTAAATTTTTTTCATAAAACCTTGTTTGTTTGTTTGTTTGTTTTTTTTTATGGCAAAATTTCTTCTTTTTTCAACTTTAATCCAACCAAATTAAATCTTGGGCATGGCTATGGTTTTTTTTTTTTTTTTTTTGTTATTTTCCCCTCTAGCGTCCTTTTTTGGTTTTTATTTTTTTAATTTTGAATCAACGCATTGTCAGTTGCTTTGTTGTCTTCACAGATCGACAGTTCAGGCCCTTGGACAATACTGCCTTTGTGCCTTTGAGCCTCTCCGGCCCTAGTGTACTAAACTTTCGCAACAAGTATACACATTTGTTTTATATTTCCCAACTTCACATTTCTATATTGAGTTTTCCATACCTGTGACCTACGTAGGGGTGAAGCTTAACTCATAATGCTCAGATGAGATGTAGGTTTAGCATATAATAGTGACAGAAATTTTTTTGTATCAGTGTCTTTATTCCATGAATGTCACGCATATGTAGCCTATTACTTTAACAAAGTTTGTTGCACATTTCCAAACAGCAAAATGTACGAAGATTTTGATGGCTACTTAACTCGTAATGAATTGGTTATGTGCGATTTAAAAGCAACCATCTCTATCGCAGCAAGATATTTATATATATATATGGGACCAAGCTCAGATTGAGGAGGCATAAAGGTATGCACTAAATGAAACTATTCTATGGAACAATCCTTACCCATCCTGGGAATGGAATCTTCAATAGTCTGTCCGTTGATGGCACTGTGTAACTGCACTTTCAGTGGAGTCGGGATGGGCTTGTCCCACTGCCCAGGTCCCAACTCCCAGAAGCCATCAGCAGTGCGCTTCAGCTCTCCCCATGCTGACTGCTTCTTTTTCCATAATTTGAAGGAGGTGATGGGCACTCTGCAAGCAATGACAGAGGGCGTTTGATCACACACCACAATTAGGTCGTGTAATCACAAATAATGTGTGAAGACTTTACAACCCACAAAGTCAAGATTTTATCTAACAAAGCTAGCACAAAGGATTGAAAGAAAATATTCTGAAAGAACAATTTCTTGAAAAACATTTGGACATGCAGGACATTTCTTCACTGATATTTCTTCACAGTTGCATGTCAGATTGACCCTGTACCCATGCATGAACCTTTTCAGTGTGGTGGTGTGGTGAGCTGCTGACTTTTCGTCACCCGGCTTAATGATGATGTAGCGAGAAAACTTCAAACTAACCTTTCATTACGAGTCTGGACCTTGATGTACCAGGGGTTGGTCCCCTGAAACTTGTATTGTATCTTGGCCTTGGTGGAGTCTACAGGACACTGCACAGCTTGAATTTCTATTTTCCAGCGCCCATCCCCATTGGCTGAAAGATCCAGGTCACCTGTGGACAAGAAAAGGAGGAGTAGAATTATTAAAAGCATCACGCTAATATTCCACGTGTAGTAAACACAGGTCTATTTAAATGCCATTGCCATGTAACCTTTAAAAAGCAGTTGTCAAGCACATAAGCAAGGTCTATTTTTAGACTCATGTTCCCATGTAATCCATTTTCGACAACCTCAGTTCATGGACAAAAAACTGAGACCTTACATTAACTCATAAAATCATCAACCAATGTTGTATGCCTTCGAAGGGTGCACAGAGATACCGGGTCATTCAGCCCCACTATGACCATTCCTGTTGTTGAATTAAAATGCAACAAACCAAAATGTATAATATTAGGTATATATGTATGTATGTACGTATGTATGTATGTATATACATACATATATATATATATATATATATATATATATATATATGTATATATATGTATATATACACACACATATGCCACAGCATTATGCACATGGAACTCACTTGTCGGTAAAACTACAAGGTTTATAGTTTATTATCTAAAACATTTGATGTGTATTTTAACACTCCTTGATTTCCTGGGGTTTAATACTTTGGTTTTCTGTATCGCTGTGTCCTAGAAGGAGCTGTATGTTGTCTATACATGTTGTTACCTGTCAATTTATACCATGTTACTGGGAACGAAGAACATCCTAGTTTATCTTGTGAGGCCACAGGAAGTGTTTTTCTGTGTCGGAAAACTAAAACTACTTGTCATGCAAAAAGATTACACTAGGAGTTGGACCGTTTTCTCCCGATTTGACAGCTATTTCCCCATGCTGATGATTTTGCTTTCCAGCATGTGAATCAAGAAATCGGTCAAAGGAATATTCAAGACGAGAAGCCTAAATGTTATACAAAAGGACTTCCCTCACATTTGTACTTTGCCTGATGTATGAATGGACAGTGGCATATCTAAAGGAAGATAAATTTCTTCAAGTGATGATATGCCATTTCACCAGCAGGATGCTCTCGACAAACGTCACCACCGTCCTGTCAGAATTTGGACCAACTCATCAAAGATTTCAAAGAAATTCATGGAACAACACTTGATATGTGTTCTCATCCCTCAAATTTACAATTAATGTCTTCCAGCCTTTGCACAGGCAACGTGTCAATATACATTATATATATATATATATATATATATATATATATATATATATATATATATATATATATATATACACACACTTTTTTAATGCCTGAGGGCATGCTCATGAGAGTCACAACATGGATGATGTCTGCCTTATAGATCTTTCAAAAGCATTTGACTGCTTATCATACTCATTTATCTCTCTGGAATCTCGACTTCCTAAACACAAATGCTAATGGATGTTTTCTTTGAGCAAAACATACTATATTTCAATCCCAGTTTCAAGGACAACTGCTGGTGGCTCACAATCTTTGCCTCCATTGGGAAAAAGGTCTTGAATAGGTTGACAAACGAAATGCCAACTGACTCAAATTTTGATTTTGAATCACCAATTAAAAATCGAAATGACCTTACTCGTAAATGACATTTCTGGAGCACCGCCTTGATATGCAGACGTTTTATGTCTATATGTCACCCAATTACCAAATTGCAAATATGCCAAATATCCACAGGAGGTACAGTTTGATATTTCATAAGTTTAAATTCAAGGCTGGTGTTCTTTGCAACAGATGTTACAATGCACATGTTCAGAATATTTTAGATCATAGCAGAACTCAACAAAAAATGGCAACCATGAGATAACTTCAAATATTAACAATAACAAATCAGTATAAAGTAGGTAAATGAAATTATGCACTTCGCAATGCAGATACTCTCATAATTACAAACTGCAGGTTAATCATCATCCCTGGGAAGAGATTATCCACAGGTACTGTCCCACAGTTCCAAATCCTATGGTAGGTGCTAAATAGCCGGGTACAAATCCCACAGAGGCAGAGTCTTCTTCCAATATTGTACACAAAACATAGTGCTGGTCCAAACACCACACAGGTAAAGCTTGGTTCCAATGTGGTACAATTAAACACCAAATAAACTAGTCCACTCAAAGGCACTGTCCACACTCTACATGTACAATGTATAAACGAACATCTCCTTAACAATAGCAATGGCTCACAGTCCCACTGGCTTGAAGACACACAGCTTCTGTCAGATCCAGCTTTCTCTTCCCCAGTCATGAAGGGACCAGCTTTATATACCAATGTCGAGAACTCTCACCAATATTCTACAGTTTTCAAATTAATCACACATGATACTTCTCTGTGATCTTTCTTGGCAACATCAGAACTTTCCGCTTGTTTAGTACTGTGCATATATGTGGGTCACCACTTCAGACCATTCCATTGTTCACTGATCAGTGCTCAATGAGAAAAACAGGCCACCTCGGTGGCCTGGCTTAAACTCAATGAATCTACTGACCTTTCCATATCAAAACAAACAACCATAACAATACAGGCCAAGAGCCTGCAGAAGAAACTTGTTGAGTAGGTTTTTGTAACGTCTTACATATCCTATGAAAGTTTCAGGCATATATGATTGCAATTTTAGGAGTACAACTGCAAAGTATTCTAATAAACTATTTCAACAGTGCAATGATAACAATGAAATTGCCACTCACCTGCCTTACATTCTGAACATTTATCTTTCACATACACATAGAAGTCGCCTTTTATTGGTGAATTACCCGAACCGTGCCCCTGACCTTTGGCCTGTGACAATCAGATTTATCAAGATTATGAATAAAAAAACCTGAAACCAGTGATCAACAAAGAACCTGTCTCAAAGTGAGAGATACAAGCCTCTAAAATGCAGCATACAGAGGAATTGGTATAAAGTAAACAGTGGAACCGCTCATGAGATTTGGGTTTATTTATTTCACTTTGGGATGCACATTCTGAAGGGATCGCCATTTTAAGGCACTTCTCCTGAAGTTTGACTATGCTAAGGAAAACTTTCTTACTGAATATAATCATGAAACAGGTAAAATTGGTAGCTTGTAAGTGTTAAAGAAGCAATTTGACGCCTGTTGCGCATTGTGGTGGCTGCTTTATGAAGATTACCAGGCCATTACTGATATTACCAAATCTATCAGCTTGAATGTAGGAGTCAGGACCTGTATCATTTGCTAGAGGATAAGTTGTCAGTTCAGATTGAAATATTTGTGAGGGAAGCGATTTCCTTATGTCAGATGAAAGGCTATTCCACTGTCTAATTGCAGAGATCTAGGAGACAAGAGCTGCCTGAACACAGTGTTCTACACCTAATGGGAAGTACAGACCTTGACAGGGGGACAGCACTACAACGAAGAGAGGGGATGCCAGATTAGGTTGGTAAGGAGGGAAGGGGGTACCACATTAGACAGGTAGGACGGAGTCAATCTGTGGTACATCTTGTAGAAAAAAGGTTTCAAGCATTTAGACCTGTTTGCAATGGCTGACAATCCATTTCACGCCATAAGTTTATATGTTGCGTGTGTTTCAAAACACCAGTGCCTATTTGGCAGCATTATACTGAATTGATTAAAGGGAATCAGAGAGCACTTCACAGCAATTATCAACCAAAACATAACCTTACTCAGGAATTTTATAATTTGTTATTGAACTTACCAATTTTACTAGAGATTTGGCAGATTAAACCTTCTGGGTAAGGAGATTCTTTGATTAGCTTTATAAGTAATGCTTGTTATATGGGCATGCCAGGAAAAGTCATGACACTAGGTGATTTCCAGATGGTTATGACTATCTGTCTCTAGTATCAGTGACTCTTGGTGTATTGTTATAAGAAGTTCTCTCAACTATTGCCTATCAATATCATTTTGAAGCAATGAACAAATAAAGAAAGAAGAAAGGTAATAAAGTCAACACAACTTACCCGAAAGCACATCCCACAGCTGAAAGAATCGAACCACTGGGCTCCATTTAGGGCCACAAAGTGTTTGATAATGGCATTTTCTCCGACTTTTGGGGTTGGATGGGACAACTGACAGGTGCCTCCCATATGACCACCAGCTCCATAGTATGTGCCCTGTGAACAAGTCACATTACATGTTCAAACATCGACCCAGTGCCGCCAAAATATACAACCAGCATAGGACATTCATATGTATGCATAGGAAGACAGCCTGTCAATCTTTGGATATAGTCATTACATAAGGAAAGATGCTCTGTATTCCTGAGTTTGGCCAGAAAGTTATCAAGGCATTTTCAACCACTAAATCTGTTTCAATGAGTTAACTCCATCTTTAACAGGTTATCTTGCCAATGTAGCAAAGGCTGGTTATGTCAAAAGTATGGATGATGTCAGAAATATGAAGGGGTGTTCATTATTCATGGAATGGTGACCTGGAATACTCTTGAGGCTATGCAATGTGGGAACATACTTACAAGAAGAGTCATAAAATCCACCATGTCATGACTATAGGCGATTATAAAAGGCAGAGAGTGCACCCGCAGTCACATTTTATGACTAAAATATAAAACATCTCGTGGTAGTGTTCTCAGAATCCCATTCCGTCCAGTCGTCTTGTTCCAAATGTCTTTGCTCGCATGCTGTTCTAGTCACAGGATGAAATCCCATTATGTTCCATAATTTACAAACACAAGGAGCTAAGTTTTATACACAAACCTTTTAAATTAAGCATTGTCTACAGAATGATATTGATCGTCAATTTACATTGAAATGTGGGCCTATGCTGAGTATTTCATTTGAAGTTCCAAAGAAACCTTCAGGTCAGCTGAGAATATAATGGTTGAACATAAATCATTAAGTGTACAAACTAAGGAGCATTACATGCCTTTCACTGTGTAGTTGAGAAGAGTGGGTGTTGAATGTGTTCCAGAAACAAGTTTAATCACCTCTGTACAAGGACATGTTGCCGCTTTTGAGCAACTTTTGTCTATCATAATAAAGACACATTGTGCTTTAAAATGTGTAACCAGATATATAATGCATATATTGAATCACACCCCAGGCCTTACTTTAGGGGAGGAGGTATATACGAGTAAAACGATAGAGAGACTGAAGAGGGAGTGAGTTGCTTGTTTAACAGACCAGTCTCCTTGTTTTCTCTAAACCACTGGCTCTGTTCTGTGGCTGTGGCATGCTATCAGTTTCGGACTGTTAAGTATAGGTTGCCAAGTGTTACATCAATATTATGGTTATTTAAATTCATTTCGTGCACGAAATCCCTAAAATCTAACTATTTCGTCCACAGAATTGTTAAGTATATAAATTCTGTATACAGAATCCAAAAGTTTATTAGTTTTATACACAAAATCCATAAGTTTATCAATAACATCCATGAAATCGGATAATTTCATCAATTACGTACACAAAATAGAATAAAGCCACCAATTTTGTCCACAAAATCGTGAGAGCCTACCAATCGTTTTCACAAAATCATGGAAGTCTGCCGCTTTTGTCCACGAAGTTGAATTCACTTTGAATTCTGAAGAAAATCCATAACGATTCTGTCAACTAAATTCTCAATCAGTTTTGGTCACGAAACTCTAATGTACAATTCACATAATGGAACAAATTTTCATGAAATTGTAAACCTGATACAATTCTGTGGACGGAATTGGGAAACAAATCCATAAAATCCAATGAGTTTCACAAAAAGTATTAAAGCCTGTAGATTCATTTTTGTTTGCAAAGTTTAAAATTTATCCACAAAATCGAATAAAACTTTCACTATCGTGTTTAAGTTTCTTATTTCGTCCACGAAATAGGGTAATCTTTCAATTTTATCGAAATTATTATCACGAATATCCAATCATCTTGTCAATTTTGTCAACGAAAACGGTAGTCAATTTACAAAATGCTAAGACCTATCCACTTTCATGCACAAAATTGGAAGAAATGACAGACAGATTTATACTTTATGGAATATGCGCACAGAATCGGAAATGAAATTATGGAATCGTATAAAGCCACAAAACCGTTTTTGTAGTCATTTTTGTGAGTTCATGCAGAGAGGGCATTGGTCTCCCGGTCTTGCAATAAGTCAGATGCTACCATGTCAATTCAGCAAGCTGTGGAAGATATCTCTTGTAGGTGACTCCATGGCGGACACAAAGCTGAATAATCAATTTTGGAGGATTTTCTGTGTTATATTGCAGACTGGCCAATATTGAATGGCATTCTGTCTGTTTGGTGTCCATTTTGTCTATTTTTAGTCAATTTTTGTTTCAGTAGGCCTAATATCCTTATTTCATCTTTTCAGCATGCCAAACGGTCAAAATTAAAATATATACGCAGGTACAAGCTTTGCTAGTTTCTAATAAAGTCGCCAAGGGTCTCTGATACTACAAAATTCCAAGCTGTTACTCTTGGCAAGCTAGGTTTTTTTCCAGTTTCCTCCACAAAAACATGAGAGTAATTTAATTTCGTGATGGAACTTCGACTCTGTAATTTGCTCTTGCAATTTTGTGAATCCGCCCACGAAAAACAATCAGTATTACGATTTCGTGGATGAAATCAATGAAATTATCTGTTACACTTGGCACCCCATAATAAAATGCATTGGTTTCTAATTGGTTCACTTTGGTTATGATGTAAACATATTGCAGTACAACAGGGCACACATACTCGCAATCCACAAGGTGATGTTGATGACCGACCTCCTGATTGATTCATCAATTCGTGAGAAGGAAGACGGTGCACATATTATTGTCTTCCTTATAAATATAATCTTTTATTCCTGGGGCCGACCAAATGTAGTAGAGATGCCATGGAGCTTGATCTAGCAGTGGGCAATGAGGTAGCCAAATACCTCTTCTCTGGTCTCCACAATTTCTTTCAACGTAAATGGGTCACAGAAAACGATATAGATTGATATTAACATCTGCTACCCATCCCCTTGTCCTATAGATTATCTCCCTGATCTGAGCATATTATACGTGGATATAAGTACATGTAGAATCGAAAGCT